>JAYGXS010001790.1:0-12363 GCA_036362985.1 Ligula intestinalis | reverse complement strand
TGTTCGCAATGAACATTTTGTATCCCACTATAAAATTTAGTATGGAACAGAAACGGAAGTTCCCACTTTCACGAGTTTTCCAAATGACCAGTCAAAAAGATAACTATTTAACACGAGCCACCTTCCATAAGAATACATGGAAAGGACAGTACCTGCATTTCCTGAATTTTGTTCAGATTTAATGGAAACAACGATCAGCAATCAGGACTAAAGAGCACTTATTTCATTGGCTTTTGAAACAGGAAAATTAATTTCTTTGTTTATACTTTACTGAACACTTGCTAGACAAGATTCATTCTGTGGACGCCAAAGCTTCTTTATAAGTTCTTGTTCGGCTACGAACAACTCGTGCATTGCGCAACCTTGAGGCAGCCTATATAAAGCGGTGAAAATGTGACTTTTGTTAATGATTTGAAAATGTGGTAAACCCTTCTTTGCCCTGGTAAAACCTGACTTACTTATTTACAAATTGTCTCTCCTGATTTTTTGCTTGAACATTTGTGTACCTCTTTTTTACTATCCAAGGTGTTTTTTTACTTTTTTATGTTGCTGATTAGCCTTCGTGACCTGTTTTGTCAACCTTATTGACATTTTATGCATGAATCCAGCTTTTGTTTTCTCACATACTTCAATAACATTATGCAGCAATAGGAAGCACCTGATAAGCACTCTCCTAATTTATGAATTCATTAAATGATGCTGTTAATACAATCTTCAAATTTTGACGTTCTGGTAACTTACCACTGTTATTTTTGAATAAAATGATCTGAATGGTAACCTTTTTACTTCACATAGTCCTGCGTATAAAGGGAACTTAAAAAAGGAAAGGTTACAACAAAGGGAACGTATCTGTCATGCCTTCATGTCTTCGATGAAGAATCAACCTTCCTTCTCAAAATTTTAATTAAAAACATGTCTTGTTTCAGTGATCGAATCTTTTCCTTCTCATTTAATTTGTATCATTCCACAGATACTGCAGATTTTTTGATACGGAAAAAATGTTCAAACCTAAATGAAAAACCCAACAAAGAATATTGCTTATTTTTCTAAGCACTTTTCTACAAAGCATTAAAATCGGTCATTGACCATTACTCTACACATATTAACAACAAACTTACCTAAATATTTTCAAACAGGAAACTAACACGCAAAAGTGGTGGGTCACAATCATGTTTTAAACATTCATACTAATTCCTGCAGAGAATCCAAAAACTTTGTATAAGTCTTTATGAATGTATTATGTCATCCTTCATTGTTTTCCTGCTTTCCTCTTTACCACAAGTCCTAAACACTGCTAGTATAAAGCAGCGCTCAGACTAAAATCCTACTTATATTCCAGAACAGCACTTTTTGGACATGTTGATGCTCTGTCTCAAGAACTATTGTCAATTCGATGGAAATTGGTATCAGCAAGTAAATGGCATCCAAATAGGCTCGGCAATATCGGGGTTACTTGCCCCACTTCTCTTACGGCAACCAAATGATAATTTTTCACAAGCTATCAAACCGAACATGCGGCACCGCTACGTTCATGACACATTCATCGTCATAAAGACTTGCCACGTCGAACGGCTGCACGAATGCCTAATGGGATCTCTCCCGCAATGCAGTTTACGTGAGACAAGGCGATAGAAGATTCTGTACAATTCCTGGACCGGAGCATACAAAGACTTGCAGATGGTGAACTCGCAAAAAGCGTCTTTCGAAACGACTCCACTGCAGTTATCATCCGTATCTATTTGGATAGCAAACCTGCAGCCCATACATGGAGCTGTGTTCGTTCTCTGTTCCGACGGGCTTACCGCTATTGCATTAATTCATGTTTGCTCAAGAGAGACCGAGCGTATTTGTATGAATTCAAAGGGGCCAACGGCTATTCAACAAGCCTAGTCAGCAATTGCCTTAGACGTCGGGGTCAATCACAAAACCTTTCTCGTAATTAAGATATAATGCCACGGAATTGCATTTTTTAATTTACATGAATAAAATATACGTAACCATCTCTCGATAATTATATCATGTGGGTCATCTCCAGCGCGCAAAAACCCGCATTATCACTGCGTGCAAGTTTATGTCGAGTAAAGGACCCTTTGCAAAAAAACCATAAAGTAACTTTATTTAACGCATTTCCTGTGCCGGCTGTCCTTTGCGTTTATATTGGCCACACAGGCCGATGTATTGAGACCCGCATCAAGGAATATAGGCAAAATATTCGCCGATGGGACCCTTTAGCATTTGTATTTGCGTACTCTCTTAAGCGAGTTCGCTCATTTTTGGGATGGCACCAATATGATTGCAATGGCGAACACGCGAATTTCTCGCAGCTTGGCACTCAAGCCCGGTCATAATTAACGACACATAGACCGTGATTAATACTTTACCAGTTTTGGCGCCTGGTTGACTAACTTAAGTCCAGCTTCAGCCAACAGCAGGCCGTCTGTGCTTGTCCAAGTAGAACTTCATTTGTTCTGCAAAGGTCCCTAACTCTTCCCAGAAGATGTGACCCACAATCGAAATGTTATAAACTCTCCCTTTACCTACACGACATATCGCCTAAGGATGCATGCACCCAACCTCATCCCTGAACGTTTAAAACTCTACACACAAAAATTAAAGTGCATCATTCCCAACCGCTCACACTCGTATTTAGTCTAAAGACGAACAAGTGATACCTGTGCAAAATCTCACTAGTTTAAATAGATTTTTGGAAGATAATTATTTTTGTCCTATCACGGTGATTTCCTGCATCCCAAAATAAACATAACACGTGCATATATGTAAATATAACTGACTGGGATCACCTAAAAGACGCAAAACATTAAAAAGCCTATTTGAACTTGGCACTTGAACTGAATGCGGTATACATATTCTTTGAGTCATACTTGTTACATTGCAAGCGTACGATATTAACGAGAAGTTAGACGCTACGACCTCTTGAATTTTTTTTCCAAACTACAGCTAAGACCAAAAATGCAGCATTAAAAAGGTTATTGATGGAGGCCCCGTCGAAAGGCAGCATCTGCTTAGAGGCAATTGGCAATAGGCAGTTGGAAACAAATAAAGGATGTTTGGTTACCAGTTATCTTAAAAAACTGCAATTTTTGGGTAACGGTGTGCATGTCTTGCCAAACAAATGGTAACAGAAAAAAACTAGTCAAACTTGGAGATCAGTAAAAAACAGAAGACGTGTGCACATGGTCACATGTAAGATAGCACTCTAAATATGCTTGTGGATAAAAAATACTTATTCAAGGAAGCGGCTTACGGGAAATTGGGTAAGTTTGCATATATCAGCAAGTAGAATATAAAAATTAAACCAACCGCCGCCAGAAATCTGAGGTATGAGGGTGCTTGTTCACCTAAAATAAATAAAAACCTTCACGATACGGACGTAGGCAACAGTTTTGAAGAAAAAAATGGAACAGACTTTGTGGGAGTGCCTCATAACTGCTCTTTTACAAGATGCCTTTCATACAATCCGTCTATTCGTAAGGAACTTATGATTTTTGTTAAATTTTTTTGCTGGTGCTTCTTTTTCTGTTAAAAGGTGAACCACATATTTTTGTAGTTTAAGTGCGCGCCTTGACGGCCACTGTTTTCATTAACCGTGCAATCAGTTTAAGCTACTTTGATTTACCAGGGCGTCTAGTTCACGCCGATGCAATCATATGTCCCATTTTGTGTCACATATAAACAAACTTATGTTTGTCTCTCGTATGCTACACGTAAGCTGTCTTACCCTGAATTTCACAGTTGGAAACCGACCCATTTAAATTTGCTGCAAATACCAAAACTCATTTTTACATCTTGACTAGCTGATCTTACTTACTTGGGTGGACTAGGCCTAGTTACAATGTTTTGTGAAGTTCTCGTAGCCACAATGGTGGAGTGGGACGAAACAGCCTGCAAGTGCCACGAAACCGCTCTGTCCAACAGTTAATCAACGAGCAATCTACGGGCAATCTACACAAAAACCTTGGTTCGCTTTGGTCTGACGGCAACAATGAATCCCATCATATTGGGCGTCTCCTACTTCCAAACTATCTTCAAAGTGCGCAATACCCTACTTGAGCAACTGTCGGACACTTTAAAAATTGTATTCCTTCCCAGCACTACGCAAGAGCAGGTGGAGGCATTACGTTGACTGCAGGGTTTAATGACTGCAATTGCTTCCACTGTGCCACTTTCGGTGACTCTTCTAACAGTAAGCATCCTTTAAACATGACATGAGTTCCTTTTATGGTTAGTTTATGCAAATAAGTATTCATCTCTTAACTGTCTCAAGCAACCACACTGCTGTTTGATATTCAGCTGCTCATGTTGCCGATAATATTCATTGTGTTCATTACAGCCCTACGAAAGTTACACTTGAGTGTCCATCGAATACTCACATCATTATGCTGGAGGTAATAAGTGTGGAATGTGCGACGCACAGTGCGCAGCGAACAGGCAAATTCTATCAATGAAACTTGAAGAATGCAGTTGATTACGTGGTCATTCGTTTCTGTTCTTTCATCGGGATGGACTGTCTGCATTTTACTGTGCACTTAATGTCTGCATTTTCCCCAAAATTAACACCTTTCAACAAGCTACGTTTGACAAATGAGATCGGATGGCCAGTAGCAATATCGACAAATTTATATGTTTTAAATCTACGACTTTTTTTCGTACATCTAATAAAGCTGCTTATGACAATACTTGTTGCCATAAGATAATGTGGAGGCATAAATGCCTATTTAAAATGGAAACGCATGATATGTTTTAAAACGATAACCTGAAATGCAATAATTGTGACAATTTATTTATTAAATTGTGCCTTTGGACCATACGATTATGATTCTAAATTTTCAAGATTGATACTATGATTTTTCTAAAAGTATTCACATTTTGCGCTAATTATCGTTTAACTTTCAAAACTATGTAAAACGTTTATCCATTTTAGCATACTGGTGTAGTTTGCCTTTTTATTTTTCATTTTAACTGCCTTTTTTAAATTAACATATATTTTATTGAAAGCATGCACGAAACAATTATTTATTGTACTTGTTTGCTAGCAGATTACGCCTTCTTTAAATGTCATACTCAAAGCATGGGTGGCTGCTGGTTTCAAAATACATTGCTATTGATGATGTTTTTGCGATTGTGACTGCTTCATTCATACGATATTGCATCCGTTAATTTATTTGCGCTGCCCTTACTGTATAAAGTATATTCCAAATCGATTTCAATATTTTATGAATTCTTGGTGACGTCTTCCTCAAAGTATCGCAGGATGTACACATTGCGCATTTTTTAAATCTTGAATTCGAGTGTTACATTAATTAGTTTAGAAAATTGTTCGGCACTAAGGCTGCTTTTTTAAAACCAAAAGCTTCCCTTTATTTGAGTATAACATTGAAAGGACGCGTAAGTTGCCATCAAATAAGTGCAAAAAATAATTTTCTGGTGCACGTTTTGCATAAAAAACATTTTAAAATTATTACTACAGCAGAATAACCACGGAAATGTCTATTCTATACCTTACTGCCGCAAAATATCCTAGCCGTATTTCTTTTTCCGTCACGATTTGAGTCCGAGACATTAATCAAGCAAGCCACGTCGGTGTAACAATAAGCATTATTCAGCTAGACACGTAAATCTGCTATTGTTTTCCCGCCGTAGCATCTTGCACCGGTATACAGGTAAAATATGCTAACTTGCGTCCGCTACATGCATATCTAGCACAATATTGATTGCTTTGATTTTTGAAAGCCATATAAATTAGTGGGGGTGACCAATGCCGTGCTACTGTTGTGATCTCTAAGCTTAAACAGTTGCCTTTCGAGCCTTGCCCACGTACCGTGAATATCTACCCCTTTCACTTTTGACATGGGTGACCACCTGTAAAAGTTTCAGTTTATAAGGGAAACTAAAATTGACCTTAAGTGAACAAATATCCTTCTCAGGGCGCCGTAAAGGAATACAAGAGGATATAATTGCTAACAGGGGAAGCAACTGTGCCACACTTCCCTTTTTCTCGCCAATAATCATTCACCAGTTATTTATTTCGCTAACGTTGCTAGTCGATGCCCGCACTGTGAGTTAGTGGTATAGACACCTAAAGAGTCGACTTTCAAACATGACCCTTTATAAGTAGACTTCTATATTCGGTAACGTACTATAGATTATCGCTTAAACCATCTGAAAATGTGTATCTGATTGCAGGTTTGAGCGAGGTGTCTTGAAAAAAAAAACGTTTGATTTTTAAAGTGTTCGTAAATGAAATAAACATAGTCTGCAACATTATCAATGGAAGAAGGGAAACGCGCTCAATTTGCATTCTTCCAAGGACACGGACCATCCATGTGATTATTATGCACGCTTTTTAAACATATAACATCGTTTAAAAGAAACAACATACTAAAGGCCTTGACCCAAATGCCCATGTTGTCCGTCACCTGCAGAATATGCCCACTTAACATGTTCTTATCTTTCAAGGATGACACTCATCGGCAAACTTCTTCAATATGCTTTGTAACAGTGTTCCTTGATTGCCTGGTTCAATAACTTGCAAAGACAGTCGCAATGTGGACGTGTTGTATGACCAACCTTGAAGGATACTTTTTAAGAAAAAATACCCTAATGGTTTCAATATGGTTTTGGAAAATTGTAATAGACTTGCGTCTAACATCACCCAAAAAAATATCAGAAAACCCAGTAGCCCTGGCGTCAACCTATATCCTCAACTGGTAGTGTGACATTTCGCTTTATGTTAGGGATTCAATACGAAGTTATTATTTGTTTGAAGATGCTCTTACCTTTTAAGCTTTTCCTTCATATAAAAATTCAATTTCCATTGTAAGAAGTTAGGACGCTTGGTCATAACATATTTTTAGAAGATGTTTACGGACAGTTGGTGAAAGGGAATAAGCGATTAAGGCAAGTCAACAGTAAAAAACATTAAAGGCAAAATACAGCAAAAGGTAATAAGGACTTGAGGACAAAGTCGAAAACAGTCTTTAAATACGCGTGTTTGGTAGACTGGTGGCCAAAATTAAGGTATTTTGCATAAAAAAAATTCTGAAAAAAAGGAACTATAAGATTTTATTTTCTTTTTGTTTTTATTTGACCAAAATGCCTATGAAGGCACGCAAATTCCATATTTGCACAAGCATTCACAACAGTCACGATAAATTCAGCGATGATAGCCATTTAAGCATTTAAGAAGTCAAGATAGGCGAACAACCGTTTTCGATTCAGTCAACATGAGGCATATACAATTATATAAAGAAGGTAGAGTTAGCAAACGTATAAGCAATCAATCAACGATATTTAATTGAAGGAGGGGGATTTTGTGAAAAGATCAATGGTGGACAGGAATGTGTCCCATAATTAGTTCATATCAACTGGTCGTCTCGTAGATTCGCGGCGTCTTGACACCAGTTTTCACTGTCTGCTCATGCGCTCGCGGCATGCTCGAAGATGTGCGGATAGCATTTGAGTTTATCCTCAGCAAAGGGAGCCCTTGGGCCACTACGAAGGCCTTTCGCCCACATAAGATCGGGTTTGTGATTCATATTGCCACGGCTTCTGCAGCCACAGGTATCCATCGACGCAGGAATTTTGAGTGTTTCGCGGGTACTTTATACAATACTCGAAACGCTTGGTTTACGTCTACTTTGTGACCGCTGTCAACCAAATGATCCACAATCACACTAGATATTGACTTGCCGTCACCCATGTTTAGTCAGGCAGAATGGTTTTCACGCATGCGCTTGAGTAGCCGCCTGGTTGTTCGACCAATGTAGTAAGCCCCACAGAAGCATTTACATTTGCAAATGCACATTGATGAGGTCTAGAGCGGGAGTCTTTTCTTTCTTTCAAGGTGAAGAAATGAAGTGCTTGAAAATACTTATCTTATCTTAGCTGATGGACATGTGCGCACGATTGCAGCGTTTACGCGAAGCTGTAGAATTTTGCTTACTTTGACCTTCATTCATTAGCTTTTTGGCAAACATTTTGAGAAATGCATTTTCTAGAAAAGTGTAATTAATGAGAACGCGTTCTTTACCAGTGACTCTGGGGACGGGTTTCTCCTGGCTCGGTTTACGACGCAGCGGACTAGGCCTAGTTTCTGACTTAGTGGTACAAAACTGTAAAAATTAATACATTGCCCTGTCCAGGTTTCTGTTCTGTATGATCTTTTAATTAGAAGGACGTCCAGAAAGGCGAGGCCCTGTCTATCGTCTTATTAAACCGTGAAGGTGTACGCCTAGTGCGCCTGATTTACTTTAGCTAATAAAGTGTCCAACTTAATACCGCCATCTTCTATTACAAACATCTCGGCCATATATCTAGCACTGGACTGAAAATCCTTTAAAATAGAGGAAATATTTATATTCCCCAGTTTGTTTATGAAAGCATCAGCTAGAAGAGGTCGCAGAATTGATCCCATCACTATACCATTGATGTTTTGGTAGAATTGTCCATCAAAGCTAAATATCAGCAGAAGAGTATTGATTTTACGTCTCCAATCGGCATTCCAATTGAAAAATCCAGCTAAATATTCTCTTAACACAAGTATTCTATGTTTTCTGAGTGGGGAATGTTGGTGAACAGAGACGTGACATCTAACGATAACATTGTTTTCCCGTTGAGATATGTGTTACCTATGGACTTGACGAATTCAAAAGTGTCACATAGGCTATGTGGTGCTATTTGGTGCCGACTCAGTTTTTTTTAACTATTCTGCCAGCCATTTTGCATTTGCATGATACATAGAATTACACAAATCAACAATTAGCCATATTGAACATCTGGTTTGTGAATTTTAGGAACCAAACTTTCTGTAATTTTCCTCGAGCTCCTCATCAAAATGATGCCTTTTCTGCCATCCGTAATTTCGTGGCTGGCTGGTGCTTGGTGCGAAATATTTCAGCGTTGATAATTCTCCCTATTTTAAAAGGAGAACCACGTATCTTCATGGTCTTACTGGGAAAATTAAATGAAACTGTGATGCAGATACAGCAAACCTAGTTGCTTTGCTTCCAGCGGTCAAATGCAGGCTCAACCTTTGTGCATTGTATGGACATGTATTTACCTTTCCTCCATGTGTTCCACAGTTGTCATCCTTATTCTGAATGTCATGGTTGGAAACAGAGTCATTCGGATTTTCTCCAAAATCCAGCTTCCATTCTCCAAGTCCCTCTTTGTCGATATCATTTATTTCCACGGGATGGGCTTGGTGAGCATAATATGTATGGCTCCCCAATTATATGCTGTGCAGTGGATTAATGCAGTGCAAATAATGCTGGATTTCACCTTGGTATGCAAAAATTTACAATATTATTTATGAAATAAAAGGTGTAAAACAATTAAGACGTAAGCAAAATAACAGCACATAACAAGTACGCTGTATTTCCAATATAATATGTTCACACGTGTCAAATGCAATTTTAATTAACCGCCTGCTGATATTGAGGAAGTAGTACGCTTGTAAGATAAGAAGTTGACAGTTTGTGTTGACGTGTACAAGTCGATCGACCAGGTGTCTATTGAACACGCTCATAGCAGGGAAATCGATAACATGCGTTGGCAACTTATTTAACCGTCGATTTACTCACAAAGAATAGCATGTAAGGCGTTGACTTGTGCGACACAGCTCCTTCCTCAGCTGGCAATTATGTTGTCGTAAATTCATTTCTGATGGCAATTGAAAGAAATCTTTCTAATTGGAATCTGAATAATTTGAACTTGGTAACGGAAAAGTTGCCATAGGTTTACCTATGTTTAAAGTGGAAGGGATGGAAATTCAAGGCACCCAGCCACAGCTCGTAGGTTATCTATTTAGTTTCTGAGTTTGCCGTCATGGCCTGCCATAGGATACGTTCAAAAATTACTATGCGCTTCCAAAGTCAAAGCGGCTGCGATCACTGAAATACTCCTTACACTTCTAAACCGGCATATGCTGCTATGGCGGTCAGACAAGATGACGTGAGTGGCTGGATAATGCTTGCATTTTCTTTGACGGGCTTGAGTATATATCAATATTTTGGCGGAAAAGGGAAGACGGAGACCAATGCGTTCCAAAAAATATGGATTTATTGTTCTGCTTTAATCCGCAATAAAACTGAGTCAAAAAAGGTAAAAGAAGCTTGTTAATCGATATTTACACCACATGCAGCTTTTAAATATAACTGGCTGAGTCAAAACCACGATGGATTCAAAAAAGGTTATATATTAAAGATTGTAAGCTCTAAATATTTTCTTATAACATTACCCTTTCATGAAAAAAAGCTCCAGTTTGCTTACGAAGAAGTATATGCGCCTTGTTACGGAACGAGCAGGATAGTATTTTTGATTGTATGTGCTTACTTAAAGCCTTTTTAAAAACAGCTAAGGAAACAGAGAACATTGACTCATTCTAAGTATTCACTTGTCTTTAAAAACCTTGCAACGTATATGACTTAATTTTCTTTTGTACTCACGCATAAATTTTATCACGCAACTTTGATTCATTGTGTTGATTTAATTCTTCAACAGCCTTTTTTTAGGAAAATTACCTGTTTATTTAGTTTTATTAAAAGAAGCTGTCATTTATTTTGCCGAAATTGGGAGCAGGCTCATATCGAATGGGTATCTCACGCAAATACGAAACACTGAACCATAGTAATAATTAATGTTGATTAAATTACTGAGAAACTCCAAAATAAGAAAAAATAGTTAGAGATGATCTTTTTTTCCATAACTGCAGAATGCTGTTCATTTTTTTAAGATTCACGTGAAGCCAAGCTAAAAGAGTCACATATATTTTCAGAAATATTTGCGATTCATATCTTAAAAAGTTTGTTTAGCAAAAATAAATAGTTTGTTCCACACAAAATGCAGTGAGAAAAAATGTTTTAAAATTTGTTTTAATATTCGTTTTTGAAAACTTTATTTTTTGCGTATGTGTTATTTTTAAACAGAACCGACAAAAGCATAAACATTGTTTAAAAAAATGGCCAAATAGGTGGACTGTTATTTTTAATTCACATGCAGAAAACGAATCGTGTAATCAATCCGCTGTGCGCAAAATAGTCCATTTCGTTCATTTTTAGTTAAATTAAAACGTCCATTATCAGGTAAGTTTAAGTAATTTCAATACTGTCCAATTCAATTTTAACATTGTAAAATGGTAATGCACACAGAAAGTCGTCAGCCGAATATTTAATCGAAAAACCTTCAAAGAGATAACAATATGACAATCTTAGAAAAAACAATATGCAATCTATCTTGCAGATGTTCTGTCCATATGACAATGTGGTTTGCCGTCTTGTAGCCTTTGAATACATAATCAGGATATTTATTTCCATACGAACTAATATACTAAATTAATTTCTTCCGTCAATGCTATTTTAAATTTGTTGTTTTAAAGGTTTTGATGTAAACGTCCAAGAGGAACGCAATTTACCAGTTTAAGAGGGCTATAACTATTTTTTTTTACATTCAGGACATCTTTTACGAATTTTTGTTGCTGACTCTGTGGAATCTCTATTTCAATCTGATGGCGTTCGTCGACTTTGAATCCCGCCAGGCTTCATGCTGAAGATAATGCTGCTGAAGCAGCAGCCCGCAGTCTGCTCACCCTTCAGCCGATAGCGGGCAACTTTTGCCAACAACCATTGAAGGAAGACTGAGAAAACTGTGTTATTGTGCTAACCCTCTCCGTCTGGAACTAATGTTTTTAAACGATATGAAACAGTTCTCCTGCTGATGAATAAACTAAGCTTACAACTGTTCATTTATTCCGTTTTTTTTTTTTACTTAGAACAAACTCCATATCTTGCCCAATATTGAAAAAAAACAAAAAAACTGAATCAAAACCAATACTGGCTGCAACATATGGAGTTTTTTTAGGTTTTCTTGTGGTCTTCGAGGTGTAGAAAGGCGCCCAAGAGGTGCATTACCAACTCTTTACAATTGCCTGTAAACGGGCATAATAAATAGTATTATAAGTATCGAAGAAGTCACTGAAAACGACGAAAATCATGCCAAACGCTATTCGACAATAATTAATAAATAGCTGTGCACTTATGGTAATTTGTACAAAAAATGACTATGCAAACTGCCTTTTATATAAAAAAGAAGTTACGTAAACGTTCAAGACCAGTTCAATGTTTCATTGTATTGGCCTGCATTAAAGCTCTTTTTATATCTCAGGAACATACGGTCTAATCAGGAAAACGTAGTTTTTTTTTTAACAAACACTTAGTTCTTGTACTACGTTTTTACGTTTTCAATATGTATTATTCTTTTTATAATCATATCTAAGATTTCCCCAATACATTTAGACTGGTATATGAGCAATGACCAAAGTTTTACAAAATTATGAAAATTGCAAAT
>JAYGXS010001789.1:0-12367 GCA_036362985.1 Ligula intestinalis | reverse complement strand
TGATCGCGGTTCGAAGAATAGCATTGCCGTCGTCCTATCCTGAAGCGATGTGGAGACGCTTAACCACGTAGATACCATCAATCTTAGTCTACAGTTCCTTCCCAATCCAGTAGAGTGGTTTCTCCGATGAGTGCCAGCACCCAGACATCCCTTCCAAAATATGACCCTACTTCTACTGCCAACAGTATCCTCCACCCCCTCAACGAACCCTGATACGTCATACAGATTTGCCGCTGAAGTTCAACGCAGCCAACCAAGCTCAGTCACACCTAGGCAGAGTAACCCATCTCCTACTAAAACGCCGATGCACATGTTGCCGAGAACGTGCCTTCAACCAGCACGCAGTTAACTCAAGTAGCCCTAAGACTACTCCAAAAAAATTGGTGACACGCGACGTGGGATTGAATCACAACGTTTGACGTGGCAGACTTCAAGCATCATCAAAAGTCATTCGGCTTCAATGGAATTTCTCCAGCATGCAGACTCAGTGGTCCACGTAGTCAAAATGACTTTTTCTCCCCCCAACCGACACTGACCTGAATCACGCATCCCACCCACAGCCGCTCAAGCAAGTCACAATCGTCCCTTCAGCTTGGATCGCTCATTCTAGCCACGAGAACACCAACGGTTTAAAACCTACCATTGCTACGTACATTATTTACTACATTTAGCTATTTTTCCTTACTTCGACGTCTTTCAACAACGGAGTCTGGTCTAGGAGGGGAGTACTTGTAATGACTAGTCCCACACATACTGACCCTATGAACGTTTCTCGCGTGTAACTCAAGTCGAACGCTTGCTGCTTTCAGCCTCTGAAACATTCAATCACAGGGTGATTCATACAGGAATTTATGAAAGGACTGCCCGAAAGACCTCATTTCAAACGCGGTCCGCTGTCTTGCCGTTCCGCAATAGTCAACTTCTTACTGCCCTTTCGCCCATTTCTTATATATGGAAAATACTCTGTCTACCACTCCGTCCTTCTTTTGACAGCTCTCCTCGTCTAAGGAACCGTGCCTGTAAGATTGCAGCTCTTAGGTTTAACTCAATCAGTTCTAACACTACTTCATATAGCCTTGGTGTTAACTAGGAAGATAGTAGCTAAAATTCCCAAAAACAAACGTTTTTTATCAGAAGTTTTGATAAGCAGCATATGTAAACGAAATTTTATACCTTCATATCTTCCTTTTAATGGCCTCGAAACTTTGCCAATGTTAATATGAATGTATGTCAGAGCGCGCTTCCTTGCGTAAAACGGCGGCATATGCGGAAGAGTGATATTCTGTCGCTAGTCGACATTTATTACAGTTGTAATACTTGTCCGGTTTAGGAGGCGAGCAATTGAAGTGACAAGTCCCACAAAAAGTGCCTTTGTGAGTGCTTCTCCGGTCTAACTCAAGTCCAAATGTGCATTTTGGGTAACGCTTGCTTCTACCGGCTTCTAAAACATTCAATCACAGGCTGAGACTCGTTTCATACACTGTCCGTTGGCTTGTGGTTGCGCAATCGTCCGGTAGCCAATTTCTCTCTGCCCCTTTTCCCATACATTCGGTACAGAACATAATCTACCTCCTACTCTGGCTTTTCTATGACTTCTCTTCTCGCCTAAGAAACTGGGCCTGTTATATCGCAGCTCTTAGTTTTAACTGTTTTAGCCCTAATACTAGTCTATATAGCCTCAATAAAATTGGCAGCCTGGGTAGTATCTCAGAAGCTAATAGCTGAAAATCCGAAATCCATAGAGGTTTGCTCGGAAATAGGAAAAAGATAGTGCTTATCATGATATAGGTATCTACTACTCTTAAAATGTTAAGCGAAAAAACATTTTTGCATGTATTTTTGAATTAAATTCCTATGGCAAAAAAATCCCTTTTTAATAGGACAGCAAGTTCAGTCGTCTTCAGTCAGGTTAAATCATTTTCTGTCCACGTACATTTTTTAAAAAATTGTCTCTTATTTCATTGTGGCCTTATCTTGAAAAATGTTTATATACATGGAAAAATCGTTAACTGCATATTCAATTAAGGCACGTTTCAAAGGGATATCCTACGATAAACAATATCAGAGTTATCATCCGAACGTTCTGTATGCTTCACAGTGTGGTTCGCTGTTTTGAAGCATAGCTAAATACGACCCACTTGGCCATCTTCATAAGAACTGATATCAAATGTTCTTAAAGCAGATTTTTTGCTAAATAATAAAGTACTTAAATTTTTGTTCTAATTTACAGCTATGATTTACGTTTCCGGAACATGGAGATAATCGGAAAATTTTATTACTTTTAAAAGGCAGTAAGCACTTCTTTCTTGGTTGAAGAATGCCTCATACTGCTCATTATTATTTCTTTGTTTTTGCAAATGCGTTCACGCCGGTATGCGAGAAATGGGCACTTTTACAAGATTAAAACAATTCCATGGTTTTCGGTTAGTGCTCTATTTACACTTTTGTCGTACTTTCATATGTACAAGACTTCCTTAATATATTGTATTTGCTACACATTTCTGTAATTTGTGCTTATAACCACTTGTATAAGCTGCTGTACAACTGTTTTCTGCTACACTTTAACTGTTTTGGATTTCAGATCAATAGGGGACATTTTGTGCCTATATTTATCTCTCAGTAGGATGGATACCTAGTTGATTTCGTGCCACCCTGGGTATTTGCATCGTTTTATCGTGACGCGTTGACAGCGTGGTATAGCAGCGTCGAGTGCTTGAGTCAATAGCTAATATTGGTGACCCCTACTTGTTGCTTGCGGGCAGATTCAACATTGTGGTCTGTGTCCATGTGGATTGAGGCCAGCCTACTAAATCAGGCCTGGCTTCGAACGACTGATAAAAGCGAGGTGCGCATGTTTGTGTACGGTCAAATGAATGCAATATCAGGAGAAGCAATTGGGTGTGCTGAGTCAGCATGCCAACGACATGCACATGCGGCTAATCGTGGGTTCGATGAAGCGCTTGTGGCAACTACGATTTGTATGAAGCGCCTTTCCAGATATTGATAGTTGTCTACTGTTTTTGAGCAAACCCATGCTATACGGAGTGAGAATTTTAATCTGTCAAAGGAGACTTGGCGTTTGGGTATCTAATCATGTGAATACTCCTGTTGTACAGTACGTATTTGCCACACCAGCCGGCGGTTGTCTAAGAGAGAGGATGAAAACATCCTCCAGCGTCTTGGCAACAAGACATATGGTATAGAACATCAACGGCTGCCGTTTTTAGCTCAAATGACCATATTGTCTCTATATTGCCCGCAATATTTTCAGATTTGTGTGACAGGAGCAGGTCATTCCCAACGTATATGAGCACACCCCCACTTTGCCTTTGGACTATATCTTTTCGGAGCAGTTGGAAACCAGAGAGAGCAAACTTCCTGATCGCCTTATTCTGTCAAAAACCATGTTTCTGTTATACCGACAACATCTAATTCAACTAAGCACTTAATAAACTTAAGCGCGTCTAATTTAGAAAGCAGGCGTTGTACATGGGTAAATGTGCACTTTTCTTTCATTTTTTCGTTTAAATTGGGTAGTGTCAGTCCAGAAATTTCCGTCGTTCGAAGCATTACGGCCTGGTTCGTTTTCTCATTTAAGATTATATTCCCATTGAAGATCTATGTGGCTTGCTTCTTCATTTTTTATCCTCGACTGTAATTCCGCGACTAGTTCCTGGCCTGTTAGTCAGTTCTCCGGGGAATTTTGAATTTACATTTGTTAGCACCAGAACGGACCTGTCCGTACAAAACAAGTTTCTTAAAGCAGATTCAAAAAGAAATAAGGCAATGTGCGCAGACAAAGGTAAACATTCGATATGATGTCAGCTAAAATTGTCTTTTTGGGGCAACATTCAGCGATATTTTGCAGTAAATTGTGAATTTAAAAACTTAAAATGGAAGGCAATTTTACAAAATGCTCTTACAGTAAAAAGGGAGGCAAAGCCTTCACTTTCAAAGAAGTGCGTAAGGTAAAAAACTGCTTAGGAATATAAGACAAAGTGGTAGAGAAGAAATAGGTGTAGGAAGTCTTATGATGGTTAGAAGCCATCGAAATGGCAGCAATGTAGACTGAATAATTTTAGGTGGCTTCATTTGATTGAGTGATGGTTTAAATGAACATCTAGGTTCCCGAAGGACACGTGGCCGAGAAAATAGTTTCAAGAGGATCACCTAAATTTCCGATACTTCCTTCTCTGAGCCATTGAGAAAGCTGCTTGGAAATGATGAGGACAATGAAGAGGTTAATAAAATAGTCAGGTTGAAACAAATCTTGATGCGAACGATGCAAACAAAACGGACGCGTAAATAAAAAAAAGAACAGAAACAAATCGAGCTCGAACTTAGCTCCAATGGAGCATGAATCACTGTCTACAAACTTGGAAATGTGAAGTTTTATTCCGAAAACTTTCCTTTGCCCAAAACTCAGTAATATTGGATTTTTTGAAGACTTTTTGCAATCTTAGGCAGAAATCTTGGGCATTTTACATAAGATATCACTATCCCACACCTAACACTAACACTTACCTTTTCCTTAATCCTTATTCTAACCCTTAACCTAACCCCAATCCCTAACCTCTGACCCTAACCATAACCCTTACCCTAACCACAACCCCTAAACTCTGACCTTAACTATAACCCTAATCCTAACCCTTAAACCTTATTTGACCCTCATCGTGTTCAAATCGAACTCGGATCGAGCTCGATTCGACAGTCAGCAACAGTCGGCGAGCCGCGCTCACGGCCGGCTATCGATTGTACTACACGCTTCGAACGCAGACTCGCAGGAAATCAATCAATAATTCAAATGCTCAGCCACAGTCAGCTGCTGAGTCATAAGCAAATCGTGTCAGGACAGGACAGAAGCTGATTGGCTCTCATGGTGGTTTATTTCTACAGATCGCATGGCCCGGTCTTAAGCGTAGTAACAATAAAAAATATGCGTATTCATAGTGAAGTCTAACGGAATTATTTACACATACACCTAGATATTTTGGTAGGCTATTTGTTAACGATTGAGCCACGCGCCACATTCCTTGCTTCATAGTTTTTGCTATTTCAACTAGCATTCCAGGCCTCGAAAGAGATGATAGTGTCATATACTACCGACAAAGACTGCCGATTACCAGGATTGCATTTTCGGCTTATTTTCTGTCGTCAGGTGGGGATACCCAACTCCGGTTTAGCAGCGATAATCGCTGGCATACTTTAATTTCCAAATCGCGCCTCAATAGTTGGATATCTCTAGCAGACGACGGTATTTAAGCCAAAAAACGCCTTCCTTTGAGTCCCTAGCCTTTGTCAGTAATATGTAGCATAAAAACATGCTAATAAAAAACTTAAAATGCAACATTAATATTCGCCTTGAAACATGTACACTTGCGGTGCACAGGTTGCAAAAAAGGATGAGTAAATCAGAGCGCAGTACGATTACTCACTGCCAGATGATAATTTCAAAGCCTGCAGAAGCCCTTTTATCACCGGCCATAAACGCAACTAACACTCTTGTCCTCGAAAGGAGAAAGAGAAATGGTCGGACTAGCAAATTGGCCGTTCCGATGGCTCCAATTCTTGACCGCTGATTCAAATATAACAGTCAGGTCGTCAATACAATTCTTGAAGAAAAAATAAAGGTGTTAGCCTCCAGCCAAACGATATCACGGTTTCCTTTGATGTCACGTCCCTGTTAACTTCTATTCAACGCAACCTGGCCGTCGAGACTATCCAACTACCCCTACTCCTCTTTTGACTCTCATACTTCCTAGCATGCTGTTTTCCAGCTTGACCGCCAAGCATTTGAGGAGGCGTTATCTAACTGAGATGTCTTTAGTACATTCCAAGAGCAGACGCGGAACTAGACTGATTGGAATTGATACGTGTGGCTGTTCTATCACACTGTGGCCAAACCACATCTAGTATGTCTTCTGTCACGATCTAGTTTAGACAAACGCCTACAAGGCAGCTACCCTTATTTGTACTTACTTTTAACCTGCTGCAGTGACTAAGCTCATTTTGTGATTTACAAAAATGTCTCTGATTTATACGTTGGTTGCTAATAAGACTGCAAGGACGGCTTCCCCATATATGCAATTAACGCTTTACATTTAAAAATCAACAAAGTCCGCGAGTACTGTTCATTGTTTTAGAAGATTCACGGGACGAAATATGGATTGCCCAGAAACATATTGCATTGATTAAAATAATAATATATCTCACATTCAGTTAATTGACAAGATTTGAATTTAAGACATGTTTAAGACATGAACACGGATAGTCACCCGAGAGTGACTTCAGAAGGCGGGAGACTTTCAAAGCAAACAAAACTGATTTTTTCACATAAAGATCATGAAATTTTCCATGAAATTTTGCCATAGGAGTAACCTTCCAGTCTAGACCGTACCCTGTTGAAAAGGGTGGACAGACATGCCAGTCCTTTGTGTAAACAGTCACAGCAAAAACGAGGTTCACATAGCGATATATAAACCACACTTTGTTACAAGCGAATCAGTCATGCTCCACCTTTACGCCCTGTTATTTCTTCTGCGCACATTTCGAGACCCAGGTATGTTAGGTGTCTTGTATATTTATACTCTACACATTGCACGCAGCTTGCATGTTGGACGAAATGCAGCCCAATATTTCTTACACTTTTATATTTATGTATATTCACTAACTATATCACGATATTCTATGATTAAAATCATTGGCTTATACAATATTTAAAACCTCGCTAGAATACATTATTACGATTACGATATTCTCTGATTAAAATTATTTCCTCATACACTATTGAAAACCTGGCTATAATACATTATTCAATAATTCTGTTTCATGTTCCCACCAAAGGCGTCTCTTCGTTGTTGAAGTGGCCATCTGCTGTTTTAAACACAATGTTTTTTGCGAATTGACGTTTTGAATATAATAAGCGTGTATTTACCCTTGGCTAGTCTGACATGGAGGTAGATAATTCACTTTAAAAAACCTTGTTATGTCCAATCGAGTGTGTTCCTTTGTGACCTTGTAAAGATGGCAACGCAGGTAAGTTACGTTGGCTGACTCGAAGAAATCCTCCAAGATCATGGACAAAAAATTGGCTTCGCATTAACCGGAATGTCCAGGCAGGCTGCAATGGGCGTACTTGTTTGCCAAAGGATAAGAGGTGAAGTTTGAGCATTCTCTCCTTATATGGTAAGTTCGTGAGACCAGTTTTATCGTCGTCTCTTGCCCTTGCTCAAGAGGATGCACTAAATTTTCCTTCTCGAGCAAGTCCAATGGCGTGTGACACATATGGTCAATGGTATCAAGGCTTACCATATGAGGGGCGATTGACGAAGCTTGACCTTTTTCCCTTGTCAGGCATGTGTAATGCAGACTGCTTTGGATACTTCGAACAATACGGGGCCACGGTTCCACCTGGACTTACTTAGAACATGAACCCTTGGCTGCTATGCTTCAGTTGCTTATCAACTACGTGACTGTAACACGTTTGCGGGCTTTACCAATATACCATGAACCTGTGCAATCGAGACATATACGTCGATCCTTCTTTAACATTAAATTGTATTCGGGTATTTTGTTGACTCTTTGTGTATAGCTATATTTTACATTTTGTTACGCCGTTTTTTTTCTCTTATTTTATCAATCAATAAGCCTAGATCTTATTGTACTCGTTGGTCAAACGTTTGGTTGACAACAAAAATTTATATAATGTACACATGTGCATGTCTTTGAAACGCATGCATTATCTGACACCGTCTGTATGTAAAAAGGGTTTTCAGAGGCTCTGTCTATCTCCCTTATATATACTGAATTAAAATTGCATTACCTTGTTTGGCAACAGTCTGTTGTTAACTCTATTCGCAGAAGTGCAAAGCAATTAAACCGAGCTTTATTTAGATTATTGAAGTGAAAACGGTACGCGTTGTGCAAATTTCTCAAGTTTCAATAGTAGTTGTTGAAAACGGTGGGCTTTGCCTTTGTGAGGATTAGTCCAGTTTTATAATGGGACCGGAATACCAATTTTCTTCTAATGTTAACTGATACAGTTGGACAACAGCATGCTTGATTGAGGAGTTACTTTTATGGCTGAACATTTAGGTGTCAGTGAGTCAACCAGTTAAAATGTTTGAGTAAAAATTAGGCTTGCGTCTTTGAATTCCCAAATAGTTACAAAAACAATTTCAAGCATTAAAAACACTGTTAACAAGTTTTTGGTCAAGTCGTGTATTGGTGTGTCAAGATTTAAGTGTGCTATAGTTCACGTTGTGATGTAACAATTGTCTATGAATTCGGTGTTTGAATGTTTCCACAGATTGGTGCATAAAAATTGTCCCAAGTAGCTTATACAACGGGTGCATGACCCGGTTAGAATATAAACTTCCTCACTTCTAATCGTCCTTGGGGCACATACCGCTTGAAGGGTTTCAAATATACACATAATTGCCTTTAACACAGAGAACATAAATTAAGATTACTTAAGTGGACCTCCTATAGTAGGGAACATTGACCATTGATATTGATGTTTAGTCTATTCACCGCAATCGCTCCAACGAATAGAGGTCGCTTAAATTCTGTATCAGCTAATCTACATACCTAGAAAATGCGACAACATTGGATTGAATATAATAGGGTTTATTTGTAAAGCACACCTCCAGTGCCATTAAAACCCTGGAAAACAGAACATAGCCTAACACAAATGCCTTTTTTGCAGTAATTATCGGCTTTGCTTTGATTTTATAGTTGATCAATACCGTACAAAATAGAGGGGTTGTTTTAAGTGAAAAAAAAACTAAATTCAAAGGTACAACACTAACAAAATATGAAATATAATAACCATACATTATAGGTGTTGCTCTTTTGTAGAACGAATATTTTGAGTGTGAGAAAATCTGTTATTTTTCGTTCAATGAGGTAGATTTGCCCGTTGTCAGTTCTGAAAACGAATACATACTAGCTGAGGCTATCATGTCATCCGCGTGTGTGGATTGACTGATTCCGGTTTTAAGATCTCTGTCAACCGGAGCGATTTTGATAGATAGACAGAACGTTGCAGATGTCTGAGGTTGAAAGAGGCAGCTGGACGCAGATTGCCAAACACCATCGTCATTTAAGTTTGGCGACAGAAGGCATTTGGCGAAACTTTTATTGTCTATGCAATCTAGCAAAAATACAACTTTTGCTAAAACGCGTTAAACTTTTTTCCTACTGATTTCTATTAAGAGAAGACAATATATATTTATGTTTGCTAGTCAAACTGACCGCGACCAAATCTTCCCAGTTGAATAAAATCATGGTTTCCTTCCGGACCTTAGTATTCCTATTACGAACAGTAACGCCCATAACGTATGGCTATTATATTTGATATTAGCATGGAAGCCCGGCTTCGCCTTGGGCTTCCTTACATGTTGTTGTTCCTTATGTAGGCAAACTGAATATGAGAATCTCTTAAAATAATTATGTTCAGTTCAGTTTTATTAGGGAAATATAGAAAATACATCTGAACTCCCTCTTTGTACACAGCTGTGATGCAGAACATGTGGCGCTGCCAGAAATGAAACTGCGTTAAGGGGGGCAGAACCTTTGTTGATGTACCTGCAGACGTACTTGATGGACTTCGCTGAGTTGCAAAATTCAAAATTGATGTGGGCGTCGAATACTTTTGACAGTAGGGGACAATGCGGTTCAATCCACTGGTTATCAATCAAAACCCCATCAGTTCGCTTTTCATTGATAACTGCTTCGAATCCGTCAATCTTAGGTAATTGCCTTCTGTAGAGAGGATAACCATCGCCATCAGTCTGGGTTTTACCTAGGAATCGCTTGCGATAGCTCTCGGTACATTTACCATCCTTCATGCAAGGACTGTTGGGATTTATATGATCGCCTAAGCCATGCACCATTTGAGTTTTGATCGTTTCAAGCAGAACAAGGTCAACGGAATGGTAAGGAAACTCTGCGCATATGAATTTGTCGACATCAGAGGAGTGCAGTTTTTCCTGCAGCGAGACCAAAGTGTGAGCATGGGGCAGTCCTCTCGTTTGCCACTCTACAGTGCACATATGACACTTAAAGTCACCAAACATTTTGAATTTTGTGATGCCCTTCAACAGGGTTTTCAAATAAAGCTAGAATACACGTGCGGAAAAATCATGGCATTCCTTTGGCATTTGACCGGGGAACAGCTCATCAGTAATTTCAGGCCATGATGGGTTGCAGGTAGAGGTAATGAATAGATCCGGGCGTTCAAAAGCTCTAACGTAAACCAATGCATCCTGAGTTTTCTCTTGCATATAGCGAGGTAGATGGTGTTCCCCAGTCCTCGAGATCTAAACAGCCTCGCCCTTTTCGTTCCTCCACCCCAATATTGGACGACCGCATAACCGCAAGCTAACGTACGGTGTCTGAAGTGATGGCTGTTGGGCAGTGATCATATAAAGTGCTGTCTGCGATTGGTTGTTGCAGAGGATGGAAGCTTTCCCAAAATGCGCTTCGACTCGAGCTAGTCACGACAGGCGTTCACAACTGCACCTCGTGTGGAGATAGTCACGAGTCAAAATTATTTAAACTTCACTACTATGGAACACTAAGATAGGCGGATGCATAAATTACATCACGTTTACCCTCCATAAAACCTGTCATTTAAAATAACCCTTTTCTAGGTGACGGTACAAATATATCAGATGGTTCTGTGGCAAAGAACTTGACGAACATCACATCGTTTCAGTTTAATAAAACTGTCTCCGTGGCATCCACTGCAAATGGTAAGCATTTACACTTAAGTAGAGGAGTAAGCTTTTTGTTTATATGAAAATTCGAATTGTTCTACTCAAAGTATGTACCTTAGGCTGTTTTAAATTCAAATCTTGTCAATTAACTGAATGTGAGATAAATTAGTATTTTAATCAATGCAATATGTTTCTGGGTAATCCAAATTGCCTCCCGTGAATCTTCTAAAACAATGCACAGTACTCGCGGACATTGTTGATTTTTAAATGTAAAGCGTTAATTGCATATATGGGGAAGCCGTCCTTGCAGTCTTATTAGCAACCAACTTATAAATCAGAGACAATTTTGTAAATCACAAAATGAGCTTAGTCTTTGCAGCAGGTTAAAAATAAGTACAAATAAGGGTAGCTGCCTTGTAGACGTTTGTCTAAACTAGATCGTGACAGAAGACATACTAGATGTGGGTTGGTCACAGTGTGATAGAACAGCCACACGTATCAATTCCAATCAGTCTAGTTCCACGTCTGCTCTTGAAATGTACATAAGACATCTCAGTTTGATAACGCCTGCTCAAATGCTTGGCGGTCAAGCTGAAAAACAGCATGGTAGGAAGTATGAGAGTCAAAAGAGGAGTAGGGGCAGTTGGATAGTCTCGACGGCCAGGTTGCGTGGAAAAGAAGTTAACAGGGACGTGACATCAAAGGAAACCGTGATATCGTTTGGTTGGAGGCTTACAAATTTATTTTTTCTCCAAGAATTGTATTGACGACCTGACTGTTATATGTGAATCAGCGGTCAAGAATTGGAGCCATCGGAACGGCCAATTTGCTAGTCCGACCGTTTCTTCTTCTCCTTTCGAGGACAAGAGTGTTAGTTGCGTTTATGGCCGGTGATAAAAGGGCTTCTGCAGGCTTTGAAATTATCATCTGGCAGTGAGTAATCGTACTGCGCTCTGATTTACTCATCCTTTTTTGCAACCTGTGCACCGCAAGTGTACATTTTGCAAGGCGAATAGAAATGTTGCTTTTTCAGTTTTTTAGTAACATGCTTTTATGCTATATTTTACTGACAAAGGCTAGGGACTCACAGGAAAGTCTTTTCTGGCTTATTTACCATCGTCAGCTAGGGATATCCAAATCTTGAGGTGCGATTTGGAAATTCAAGTATGTCCGCGATTATCGCAGCTAAACTGGGCCCCCTTCTCACGGTTACCGTATGAACGCGACCTACGTCTTGTTGCCTCTAAGACCACTAACGAGGAAACTCCTGCCAATTAACCAATATGCACGTGTGTCAGGTCAATAAATTATCAGAATGGCAGAGTCTGCGCTGTGGTGGACAGCATATTTAAGACAGAAAAACTTTAATATTCACATTTTTTTCTCTTTGTTTTCTGTAAATAAAACTTCATACATGGTAAGTCTCAAAGAAGACAGAAGATTTGCACAGAAGAGTATTCAATTGTCTACAAAGTCGTGTTCCCTCCTTATCATTTGTCCGCTCCGCTGGCGAATTCTACTTTCTGCAGACGACACACATGATCATCTCGAGGATATTCTGCTGTAACACTGAAGATGCGGTTAGGGCTGCAATGTCATACAAGGTGTCCTTCAATTGCTCATTCTATATTACGCACCTCCGGATG
>JAYGXS010001788.1:0-12372 GCA_036362985.1 Ligula intestinalis | reverse complement strand
ATAAAACAATATTTCGAGAGGACGCAACAACTGAAAAGACGCCGTTTACACATTGTAGTATTCCGTACTACTCGTGGCCTTGATGGGTCTGGTGCGTGATTTAATAACGAAGGTGGACAACGGCTCTCAGCAGAAAACAGGGTTATCTCTTCGAAAAGTCGGTCAACCTCAGATCGAACCTCAGACAACCTCTTCTTATCAGCAGGCATAGTGTCACACACAAAGTAAGAGGCAAGAATGTTCAGGTCTAGATAAGGGGTTTAATAATGTAGAACAATATCGACGAAATGTATGGAAAACTAACATAACAAAACAAGTGTGAAAATCTCCGAAGATAGTAGTCTCTAATGATACAAAACCAACACTGGTTGGAACGATCACACCGGAATGGGAATGTTCATCCACTCAGGACGATAAGAGCACAGCAAAGAGACCACGTGAGCACGGGAGCGATCTGGTACGCGAATCGAGATAGGTCAACTCATTGATCCGAGATCTGACTCAGCAAGCTGTGGAAAGTGAAACCAAAAAAAGGTCCGACCATGACAAAGTTCAAACAACTCATCGACCCAATGTGTCGGATTGGCCCGTTACAACATATTTCGTTTTTATGACTACAGTATACCATTTAAGACGTTTAAACAAAATATGTGTTGTAATAAGGCATGCTTGTGTGTTAGTCAAATCAGCCTGTAAGCAGAAAATTATTTTGCGTATAGATTTTAAGCGCATTAAACCGACTCATTGGCTACAAATTATCGCCTATTTTTTAGTTGAAGTGAATCAGGATTTTAGCGAAATGTATCAAGCGGCTTTTGATGTATAAAACTAATATTCTCGCCAGGGGTTTAACCACTCCCCCGCTCCGCAGCCTCCCTGGTTGAAGCCACTTATGTGTATGTAAACGATAGCAAGAGCTGCTTGCCAAAACAGCCAGGACTTGTTGTGGTGAGCGCAGATGTATTCGCCGTCCTTGCCAGTCTCGGCGACCGTCCCACATCAGACAGCTGGCGGTCTTCGACGGCGCCACATGCTGGAGGTCCCGAAGGTGTACGGTTGACGACAATTAACGCGCTTGGAGCTATCGCGTTGCGTGTATCACCTTGGCTTGGAAGGTTACCATCTAATGGAACCAATTAGCCAACACCGCGTGTACTATTGAATGTAGTGGCTGCTTGGTTGACCGAGATTCTGACTGCAACCTAAAATGATGGGCAGAACAGCTAGTTCATGCACTTTGTCATCCTGAGGGAGGCAAATATGGAGCTTCCTTTGATTGTCTGTAGCGAAACGTACATGATCACAGAAACAACGCCTTATTCACAACATGGCTTTCGCTGTAGTTGGTTTTGCCTTACAAATTAGCTCTTCTAACTTTAGTGCTGGACCAAAGCAACAACAGCAACACTACGCCTGCCATATATATCAACTAATAAAACAAACTAAGCGGGTTGGCAGAAAAATATAGTGAGGTCGTCTTGGGAGGTGAGCGGGTGGGGTAGAATCGGAGTTGAAGTATCTGACCGGCGTTTGGCGCTCATTTACATGTTCCTGTGCGACAATAGATATTTTTGCACGATCAGGCGTTTGTCCAAATTAGTGCGAGAAGACATTCCAGCATGGTTAGGCAAGAGCAAACTAATGGGTATAAACAGTTCCATTCTAGCGCCCTGATACGCTTAGATCATCTCGTGGATGCCGAAGAGGCCTTCTGGCTTATTTACAAGATGCCCCTAAGCTTTCCCAAATTCTTTGGGCAGCGTCTGTTGGCTACGGCAGAAGCTGCCGACATCAGGATATGCAACCGGTCCTGTGCGCCCAAAAGAAATCCGCAGTGGTGCCGCAGTTACCATGGCCAAAAGCCACAAATCAAACAGCCAGATGATTATCACCTACTTTGACTACCACTGCCCCAAAAGGCTGATCAGTTTCTTTGATCCTGATTTCTCTCCCCACCTCCCCTGACGACCGTACTATTTTCTCCACTAATTTGCATAGTTCATTTTCTCAAATATTATATAAATGTGAGTGTCTGACGAGAATTTATGGAAAGCAAAGATAGGTTTGCATAGTTTATCTTCTGATATTTTTAATGAAGATTTTCGCAAATTAAAAAAAAACTATATTAACTTCAAGATGGCTTTAGATAGAACCACTCACCAACGCTTCTTGATCATACTGCGTAGTGCAGAAGTTCAATAAGACCCTTTCCTATTGATTTTTCAGCTGGACGGTCCCAAATACTATACTCCGGTTGCGTGGTAACCGGTGATACGGAAATCGAACTTGCTGTCAGCTTTCTTTGTTATGAACGTGGCTATTTTGAATCTCGCACTGTCCTAGATATCAGGCAGCTCAATTTAGTATCGGTTGATGGTGGTACGAAATATGACTAACGAAATCAATTACTCTTTGATGCTTTCCCCCATTACTAAATCAGCTCTCCATTCGGGGCATCCGTTTTAGAAAAAAAAAATTCAAATGTTGTAACTGAGATACTTTAAGTAGCGTGACAATTATGGTTCAACCGTATATTTAAGGGAAACGAATGACGTTTCTAATGGTGAAGTTGGTTTTCAAACTCTGAGTGCCCGCCGATATTTGAACCATGTGCCAAGGTTACCAAACCGAAAAACTCATCATTACAATTTTCAAAATTACCCCGTCGGCGTGCATAAAATGGCAACAGCGCGGAAATTATTCACTGATTAACGTTGCCATCATCATACCTGGAGCTCGCTTTTGGCGGATATACCCCACGTTCATTGCAGAGGATCATCTCGATAATTGTCGGCTGTATGACTTAAACCGCGAACGTGCCGAGAATCGGCCACTCCTCCAGTAAATCTTCCACAGTCAACAGCATTTATCTAGACTAGGCCTTCCGCAATTTTTCGCCATTTTTAATGAAATAATCTAATCATAGTATATTTTAGGCCCAAGGAGCCCTTAAATGGTCTGCTCTCTATTTGCATGTACAATTTAAAGGGCACATAAAATGCGGAAACGACGAAAAATATTTGATTATCGACTGTGTAATCACACGATATAGGAATTAATTTGTTTTGTAACATCCCCAGGAAGTAACCCTATTGCTCACCTTTTTGCCATTCTCTTTAGTTTGTGGATAAGACGCCCAACTCGGGTGGCGGATATAATTATAAGATGCTCAGAAAAGGGGGTTTTGTGTATGAATGCTACTTACCTGCTACTTAACACTGTATAGGTCTCAGTGAAGGAAATCGAAATGTCACTGTCAGTTATTTGTGTGACCAGTACCGAAAAATTGCTGTGGACGAGGAAGAAGGCGTATTGAGCACCACATCAATTGATTTATTGTTCTGAGCTTTTTAACTCTAACAGGAGTCCATCTTACATCTGTGATTTCATACACGGTACATCTCCAATAAGTTGCGTAATATAAATTAATTGTAGTAAACTTAGGAAAAATGTGTACTTTTTGTGTAGGCATTTTGAAGATGAAGAAGTTGCGTGCATTTCCCTTCGAGTTGGCTGTTGTTATTTGCTGAACGGGAACCCATATTCGGTCGCAGAAATCGTAACGGATGTACAGCAAAAATCGGTTTACAAAACTGATGGCATGTATTCTGGAAAAAATGGGCGCACTTTGTAGGCGGGACTGTTTAGATCGGTAGCAGGGGAGATGATACTTAGGTTTCCTTTTCCCAGTGCATTTCGGAGACAAGGGCCAAAATTCGGCGTTTTGAAAAAGTAAATTTTAGGCCAGCATAGAAAAATGTGCGAAGAACGCATGTCTATAGGTTTTCCGTCGAGCTAACCGATGCATGTATCACAGCAGCTTAAACTGTTAAGGATCCCGTAGCCGCTATCATCTTCAGACCGAGTTCTGTAAGCGAAAAGGGTTAGGAACTACTGTGGGGTCACCACAGTGTGCGCGAACCGCCCCCCCTTACCCCAATACGGGCACCTGGTTTAGGGGTTAAGATTGGTTTAGAAAATCAGGGAACAAATCAGTGCGCAGTAATTATGTAAATTAAGAAAACGTTTCACGCAAAGAATGGGAAGGTTGTGGAAAATCAATCAGCTCCAAATTTGCATCTAAGTGGTTCTTGGTTTTTCGAGGACCCCTGCAGAGTACGCTGCCTATTTTTTAAATATTATCACTAAACCCTACCGGACCAACGGCGAGCGCGTGTAAGTTGCAGGAGGGGGGTTGTCCGCTGACGTACATGTTTTACTATCGCTATCACCAACTGCTCTAATGATCGGCGCCGTTAGGTTGGGTAATGTTCACTGAGTGTGCACGGAAAACTTAAAACCGTCAAGAGAGAAATTCTGAAAATATCCTAAATTTTCGCGCCAATAATTGGAAGATTGGGAAAATTCAGACTGCTTAAAATCTGTAAGTAAGCGGCTCTTGCAGATTGTGGCCTTCTGAGTACCCCTGTATATTCATTTGCCGGGAAAAGTAGAAGTGAAGGAGCAGGTGAGAGTTATAATGGAGAAAGGGTTGGTAGTCGGAGGAGGAGGAGGAGGAGGAGGAGGAGGACACGTCTGCAGCCACGAAGCCGAAGTACAAATTCTTACACCCCGGAGAAATTGTCACAGTGATTCCAACACCTGTCAAAAGGTGCGAGCGCTGGAACATGCGATTAGAGTTGGTCTACTACCCATTAATCAACTATCCCCATTCTTTTCAGTTTGAATAGCATAACTTGGATGAAAGTGGCCTATGGATCCAACGCCATGAAGATTCGTCTATACCATGCATAAATCCGGTCATTCCTCCCCCATGGATCTAAATGCTGGGTTTTGTGAATTGAAGATGAGTGAAAATACCCCAATAGAATTAATCGAAAGCTATATTTACTCCATTTTAATCAATTAGTGCGTATTTTAGTCAATAATTATGTACTAACAACCATTATCCGCTGGTTAAAACTTGGCGAATTTGATTGCTCTGTGGTCGATTGCGACTGCTAAGGCATTTTAAATAGTGTGGCTCTTATTAAGCATAATACATTATTTGAAAACCACGCTTGCTATTTACCAATTTCCCTGTTTTTACCCTGCTATCCTCCCGCTAATTAGCCTTCAGCCCTCTGAAAAACCTTGCTTACCGCTATTATAGTACTAAATTAACTACCACAGCTGCGCTTTCGATGGTTTCCTTTTTGACGTCTGCCTATTTTGTCCATTTTGCGAGATCATTCGAATGTGTCTTGACAGACACTTGCTAAAACCCCTCCTCTTCTCATACAGCCAGCCAACTTTTGTGCATGCGTGAGATTAGCTTGTGTTCATACACTGAATAGAATGGGTCACACTCGACAGGGATCCATCCTTTTTTTCAGGTCTCAGCTGTGCGTGATTCCTTTCAATTGTCTAAGTTTCGCAAATATTCCCATGGTTAATATTAGAAGTCAGTTTTTTTGGCAAACAATTGTTTTCAGCAACTCTTCATCAGACCAAACATTTGCAAGGGAAATTGACGCTGTACATAACAATAAAAGTTTAAATGGGAAGAAAAATCAATAACTATCTAACACGGGCGCTAATTGGCCAACGCGGACTATGTCAGTTTGCGCATGTAGGCCATGTCAGCGTGTTGTTTGAGGGATGGTCGCTTGTGGGGAGGGGCGAAATCCTATCGCCACCTGATGTCGGTTTAGGCCATGGAAGTGACAGAGCTTGTGTCAGAGTCTTCTGACAACACAGCACTGGATTTGCTAGCCTTATAGCCACTGCTTCGGCTGTAGCTAGCATCCGTTGGCGTAGGCCTTTGGAAAAATTAGATGGTGTCCTGTAGACCACCTTAAAGGCTTCGTTAGTCTCGACTCGATGGTTCGTATCGACTAGATGTGCGAGAATAGCACTCGAGATCGATCTAGTTTCACCTTTACTTAGCCAGGTCGGTATGTGCTCACGTACCCTCTTTTCGAGACGCCTCGTTGTACGGCCGATGTATCCCGCTCCACAAGAGCAAGTGAAAGAGTAAATGCACATTGATGTGGCCTTCAAAGGAGTCTGTCTTTACCTCCCAATCGTAGGAGGGGAGAGTTCTTGAAGAGCACCCGTAAGTTCGCCGCTGGGAAAGCGTTTGTGATTGCAGTCCTCAAGCGTCGTCTGACCAGCTCGCTGGTTGCATCGCCTAAGAAAGGCAGTCTTATGAACACTTCTTTCTTTTCTGCAGTTAAGGTGACAGGCTTTTTGGCGCGTTCACCAATATTTCTGCGGATGAACCTTTCCGGGTATGCATTTTCAGTTAGTGTATGCTGCAGCTGTTGGAGTTCTGCTTCGACAGTTTCAGGAGAACAGATCTGTCGTATTCTAGCTGCCAATCCTTGGACCAGATTTCGTTTTATATTGAGAGGGACAAAACTGTGGAAGTTAGTGTATTGTCCTGTCCAGGTTTTCTTTCGGAAAACCCTGCGTAGGATAGATCCATCCTCTTGCCTTCGCAGAAGGACGTCAAGGAACGCAATTTCATCGTCCACTTCAGTCTCAGCAGAAAACTTGAGCGATGGGTGAGCGCTGTTAAACTTCGCGACCAAGGCGTCAATGTCAGTGTTATAGTCAGTCAAACAGAAGATATCATCTACATATCGACCGTAGAATGCAAGGTCATTGATGGTGTTCTCTAGACTCGTTTTCTCGATCTTGCCCATAAAGACATTTGCAAGAAACGGTCCAAGTGGTGAGCCCATCGCCACACCATCAATCTGTCTGTAAAACTGACCATTGCAGAGAAATTGGACATTTTGTGTGCATCGCGTGAGAAGATCTTTGAGGGTTTTCACGGGCATACCTATCTGGTAGTTCGTGTCCTGAATAACGTCGCAGAGGTAGTTTATGGTTTCGGCTACGGGTACGTTGGTGAATAGTGACGATACATCCAATGAGAGCATCTTACTTCTTGCAACGTTCATATTCTTTATAGCTTTCACAAATTCAAATGTGTCTTTCAGGCTTCGAGGATACATGGGCTCACCACTTGGACCGTTTCTTGCAAATGTCTTTATGGGCAAGATCGAGAAAACGAGTCTAGAGAACACCATCAATGACCTTGCATTCTACGGTCGATATGTAGATGATATCTTCTGTTTGACTGACTATAACACTGACATTGACGCCTTGGTCGCGAAGTTTAACAGCGCTCACCCATCGCTCAAGTTTTCTGCTGAGACTGAAGTGGACGATGAAATTGCGTTCCTTGACGTCCTTCTGCGAAGGCAAGAGGATGGATCTATCCTACGCAGGGTTTTCCGAAAGAAAACCTGGACAGGACAATACACTAACTTCCACAGTTTTGTCCCTCTCAATATAAAACGAAATCTGGTCCAAGGATTGGCAGCTAGAATACGACAGATCTGTTCTCCTGAAACTGTCGAAGCAGAACTCCAACAGCTGCAGCATACACTAATTGAAAATGGATACCCGGAAAGGTTCATCCGCAGAAATATTGGTGAACGCGCCAAAACGCCTGTCACCTTAACTGCAGAAAAGAAAGAAGTGTTCATAAGACTGCCTTTCTTAGGCGATGCAACCAGCGAGCTGGTCAGACGACGCTTGAGGACTGCAATCACAAACGCTTTCCCAGCGGCGAACTTACGGGTGCTCTTCAAGAACTCTCCCCTCCTACGATTGGGAGGTAAAGACAGACTCCTTTGAAGGCCACATCAATGTGCATTTACTCTTTCACTTGCTCTTGTGGAGCGGGATACATCGGCCGTACAACGAGGCGTCTCGAAAAGAGGGTACGTGAGCACATACCGACCTGGCTAAGTAAAGGTGAAACTAGATCGATCTCGAGTGCTATTCTCGCACATCTAGTCGATACGAACCATCGAGTCGAGACTAACGAAGCCTTTAAGGTGGTCTACAGGACACCATCTAATTTTTCCAAAGGCCTACGCCAACGGATGCTAGCTACAGCCGAAGCAGTGGCTATAAGGCTAGCAAATCCAGTGCTGTGTTGTCAGAAGACTCTGACACAAGCTCTGTCACTTCCATGGCCTAAACCGACATCAGGTGGCGATAGGATTTCGCCCCTCCCCACAAGCGACCATCCCTCAAACAACACGCTGACATGGCCTACATGCGCAAACTGACATAGTCCGCGTTGGCCAATTAGCGCCCGTGTTAGATAGTTATTGATTTTTCTTCCCATTTAAACTTTTATTGTTATGTACAGCGTCAATTTCCCTTGCAAATGTTTGGTCTGATGAAGAGTTGCTGAAAACAATTGTTTGCCAAAAAAACTGATTCCTTTCAGCTGGTATGCTTCTGTTTCGAGTGCTCACAAAGATGTCTTCCTGCTTAAACACAACCGAAATTCAAACAGTCTTTCCCATTCGTGAGTTCAGGCTACGTATATAACCCAACTGCAGCAACCTTTAGGACTCAGTACGTACCCTACTTATATTAAAATTAACCTCAGTTCATAATTACAGTTACTAGTTAGTTAATGCGCTTGTACATACAACTAGGTGGACACAGTCAATGTTTGCCGATATTTTGTTTTAAAATTGTCAAGATAGAATCCTACCCTGGTTTGCCATATTGGTAAGAGTACCTACTGGGGTCACAGAAGGGTCCATATGCATTGTAACCATCGTTTTAAAAATTTTAAGTGGGTTGAATTACCCACAATCTTCTAGTTCTCTGCACGCCAGCCGTCGATCCAGTGGGGATTAAATGATGTTATTGAACTACAGAGTGGTCCGCGGAACCCAACCGCTTTAGTCAGTATTTTAAGCAGAAAATGCTTTTGAAAGTAACCACGGGAATAATCGCCTACATAAAAATTTTCAGCAGGGTGAATTTCCACAATCATCTAATTTCTGCACCCGCTAACCCTTTATTCTAGTTCAGGTTAGTGTTCCTATTAGATAATGTACTCCAATGACCTCACTCGAGGTAGGGCACACTCTTCCCGCCCGCGTTTTGAGTACGCACGCAAACTTATTCTCGTAACTTTCTTATTTTACAGGATTATGGTGATCTATTGTGACATGCCCCGCCCGTCCTCTCCCCGTAAGGCCGAGAGGCACGCTTGGCGTGTCCCCGGGCGACCCCACGAGGTACTCCTACCACCTTATTTCGTAGGACAAGTTCACACGTTTGACAGATGGTGTTATAAATAAAGTATATCTTTATTACTTGCGGGTTTTAACGATGTTACTTGGTATGAACCAGACGCTAAGCTTCCTTCATACGATAGTTTTGTAGAAGATGTAGAGGCAAACTTTATTTCCAACCAATAATCTGCCCCGTTCCACACGGAAACTCAATTATACGACAGACTGTATCAGTATCAGTATATTGAGGGATATGTAGGAAAAATTCCTTTGAGTGCTCTATTTGTACATAGGTGCAGTGGTAGCAGAAAATTTGTTGCTCAGACTGTTGGCGAGGCCAGTTGTCCTGTGTCAATGGATGAAAATAGGAGCAGACAGTGAAAAACTCATCAGGAAATTTTAGGAGAAAAACTGTCGCTCATGTGGGGGTAATGCGTGGCATTTAGGAGAAAAAAGGGGTTCCTACGAGGGGGCATTGCAAAGGTTTCCAGGATCATCACCGTGTGGAAGCCGAGTCCTAATTCTTCTTTACTGATTGCAGAGTCCGCCAATGGAACTGGAAAAACAGAGGCATCCGTCCAGATCGTCGACAGTCTGCTTTGGGTCGAACCAAGGGTGAATGTTTAGGCCGTCAGGTCTGGCTGATAAGATCTTTAGCGGGGTAATCACCGTACGCATATAGCCAAGTAGGGTAGACCGCAGAGACTTTCGCATGAGGCTATGCGTGGAAAGGCGTTATAAGTAGCAAACGTGAATGGATATAAAAACTAAGACTACTGAAAAATTGAAAGTATTATTATTATTGTAAGTTGTCTGTTCCGATCCATCATGCACTGCTATATCGATCCAGTTTTCGCTTAAAACTCTCAAGCGATTCCGACATAACAACGTCCTAAGGAACCGCATTCCACGCGTTGACCACCCTTTTTGAAAAGAAGTGTTTCCGAGCGTCCAGCCTGGCCCCTGTCACCTTTAATTTGAGGGGATGACCCCTCAGATTCGTGGTCGTTGCTAATTCGAAAAAATCCCCTGATATAAGACAGCAGTCTTGAAAACGTAATACGCAGAATGCTAGTATCAGGTCCCCCGAAGCTGCCTGTAGTGCAAAGAGAAGAGGTTGAGTTTCGACAGCCGTGTTTCATAAGGCTGCGAGCCCTGCCCCATAACAAGTTTGGTTGCACGCCGTTGTACCTTTTTCAGGATGTTGATGACTTTCGTGGCCCAGGGTCTCCATGCTTGGATAGCGGATTCTAGGTGCGGTCGTACGAAGGTTCCGGAGACTTCTGTGAAGCACTCTTCATTGATTGTACAACAAGCTCGTCTGACGACGTATAGGATCGACATCGCGAACTTGGCTACCTTTGTGCAATGCAGGGAGGGTTTAAGCGAGGGCGTGATCCAGACTTCAAAGTCTTTCTGGGCGCTCACTTCCTTCAATGATATGTCATTCAGTCGGTAAGCCGTGCTGTTTGAAGAACCGGATTTGCCAACTCAAATGGTGGTGCACTTGCTCTCATTGAACGGTAAAAGCCAGTCCGCTGACCATTTTTGAAATCTATTTAAATTTTCCTGTAAGTGCACTTCGTCAGCCGCAGTTCAAATTACGCTCCAAAGTTTTATATCATCGGCAAACATGGCGATACCGCAATCCAGTTCGCGGACACAGTCGTTGATGTAGATAACAAACAAGATAGGGCCGAGATCGGAGCCTTGGGGAACACCACTCTCAACCTCAACCTTGGCTGAATGTTTGTCGCTTATGTGGACAGTTTGCGAGCGACCGATTAGGAAGCTTTTTATTCACGTAAGGAGCCTACCCCTTTCTCCTATGCGGCTGACTTTATAAAGGAGGCGGTGGTGCGGCACGCTATCGAAAACCTTTTTGAAGTCAATATAGACAGCATGCACTGAGTTTCCACTATCGTCTGCCTCAGTCCACCGTTCTAAACAGTAGAGCAAGTTTGTAACGCAGGACTTACCTCTACGAAAACCATGCTGAGCATCCGATAGCAGATGGTTTTGTTCCAGGAACTGCAGAAGTTGTTGCTTGATAATTATTTTCATGATTTTGCAACAGATTGCAGTAAGGCTGACCGGTTGGTAGTTATTCGCTGAGACCCGGCTTCCCACCTTGTATAGCGGCGTAATCCTCGCGGATTTCCAATCTACTGGTAGGCATCCGGTCTCGAAGGAGTTTTGGAAGAGCATAAAGAGTGGTTTGGCCAACTCATTGGCGAGCTCCTTCAAAATCTGGGCTGGTACGTCGTCGGGACCTGGTGACGTTGATTCTTTTAACCTTAAGAATTCCTTAAGAAGAACATCCTCGGGGAATTGGACAGTCTCAACTATTGTATCCGCTTCGGTGTCGTCGGTGAGGTGATCGTATGCCATTTCCTTTGTGAAGACTGATCGGAAAAATTTCGACAGATGATCAGCCTTCGCTGCATCATCTATCAAGTCTCTTCCCTCAGCGGTCCTTAACAGGGGTATTGGATCCTTTTTTGGTACTCTGCCTGAGGTAACTGTAAAACAGTTTGGGGTTCACTGTGGTCCAGTTTGGTAAGTCTGCTTGGAAAGCCCGTCTGGTTTTGATAAATAAGACCCTTGACCCGGTTTCTCTGAGTTTTGTGGGCACTGACAGATGCAGGAGTCCTGTCTGCTAGAATTTTTTTCCACAGCTTCCACCTTTTGCTCACTTCTATTTTTAAGGCCTGCGTAAGCCATCGCGGTCTAGTGTTCACCTTTCTTCGCGAAATTGGACAGTGGTTGTCGATGAGTCTGTGCAGTGTGGTCCCGAACGCTTCCCAGTACGCAGTTATGTTTCCAGAAAATAGAGTTTCTCACTCGGAGCGCGTGAGTTCGGTCTTCATTCGATCGAAATCGCCTCGCCAAATATTTCTTCTGGCTGTTGAGGGTCTCTCCGGTATTGAGAATAACGATTGCTCCCATAGCAGTACAACATGGTCGCTTTTACCTAGTGGTGGGAGACATGACACTTCATCGATGCTGTCCTACGATTTCGTGAGAACAAGGTCCAGACAGTTGGACTGTTGGCCATCGCGCATCCTTGTCGGAAAAGTGACATGTTGCGTGAGAAATAACTTTAAAGTCATGCTCAGAAGGCAGCTGTCAAAGGTTAGATCGGAGCTTTGTGCGCAGGCCGCACCCCAGTCGATGTGAGGCGCGTTAAAGTCCCTCACAATCAGGATGTCCAATCGTGCAGTAATCTTGTCCAGCTCCTCAAGCAAGGAGGCATCCACTCCGGGCTCTCTTCTCGGTGGTCGGTAGAGTGTCAGGAGATCGAGGTTGG
>JAYGXS010001787.1:0-12373 GCA_036362985.1 Ligula intestinalis | reverse complement strand
GCACTCCCTTTTCGCCGCTCTTTTAAAGGTCAAAGTCCGGCAATACTTATTTTTCTATGAAGCAAATTAAATTTGTCTCAAAGGACCTATTTGCAGCTGTAGTCATCCTTTAGGGGCAGATCAAAAATTGACTTCGGAAAATTGTCCATAAGTTCAGATCTTAAACGTTAACATATAATAATATCATTTTTCGCGATATCCTTCGCGTGATCAGAAACGGTAAAAACTTAATAACCTCAATCAAAGCGGGTATATCAAGGCCTATTAGTGAGTTATCGGTACTGTGACCGGCATATTTTGTCTTTTACATGAAAGTCTAGAACAGGAGTCTTCGTAGTAAAGGTCAGCAAGCTATCTTCGTGAATCAAACATATAATTTTCATAAGATATATAAGACTCTGCTAATGTTTACGAAATTTTCGATCGCATCTTGGAGGTGCCATGGTTAATACGGTATAACTTTTCTAAGGCCCTGCGCGACCATCGACGATTCTGTTCCAGAACAGCTTCCTCTCGCCTTATCTCAGACCTTAGTTAAGCTTACACCCAGGGAGCCAATATCATGGTTAATAAGTAGATTATTCAAGGGAATTTCGCCTAAATTCCACGTTACACATGCATATATATGCTTCACAAAAATTAAGCAGACTGTTATTCCGTCCCTGCCAGCACAATCACCGGATTCTCCCGTGCTCTTGACGGGGTATTCCGGGGAAAATACGGGGGAATGCGAGGATGAAAAATTTTGATCAACAAATTATATCTACAGAGCCCATTTTTCAAAATTTACCATATTATAAATAAACTATTAATCAAATTATCCCTTAATAAAACAATTAACTTAGGGTCTAAAAATGAGAACAAAGGGGCGGGACGCCCCGAAAACATTTTTCAGGCAGCCGGGGGACGGGTTGAAATCCCCGTCCTGAGCCCCGTCCAAACTGGCGATCTTTCCCGAGGTGAGACGGGGAATCAGGACGGGGCTCAGAACGGGGATTTTAACCCGCCCCCCCCCACGCCACCCCCTTTTAATAATAATAATATGTTTACTATGCCAGTTTACAGGCAATTGTAAAGAGTTGGTAATGCACCTCTTGGGCGCCTTCCAACACCTCGAAGACCGAAAAAAACCTAAAACAAACTCCCTATGTTGCGGCCAGTATTGGTTTTGTTTCAGGTTTTTTGTTTTGTCAATACTGGGCGAGATAGGGACTTTGTTTCAAGTGAAAAAAACCTGCCTTCAAAGGTATGATACAAACGGAATAAATGTACAGTTGTAAGCTGAGTTGACTCATCAGCAGGAGAACTGTTTCATATCGTTTAAAAACATTAGTTCCAGACGGAGAGGGTTGGCACAAGAACACAGTGTTCTCAGTCTTCCTTCAATGGTTGTCGGCAAAAGTTGCGCGCTATCGGCTGAAGGGTTAGCAGACTGCGAGCTGCTGCTTCAGCAGCATTATCTTCAGCATGAAGCCTGGCCGGGTTCTCATTTTATAGACCCCAAATTGATTGTTTTGTTAGTTGATAATGTCATTCATAATTTATTGATAAAAAGTAGATCTTAAAAATGGACTCTGTAAATATAATTCGTTAATCAAAAATTATTCATCCCCGAATTCCCCCGTATTCCCCAGGATTCCCCCGGTTGGCATCCCCCGTCCGGTTTGCGGATTGTGCTGGCAGGTGTATGAATAGATTGTGATAAAATTGATCAAAGGAAAATATAATACAAACTTATTTCGAGTGTTTATAGACGACGAATGCTTGGCTAAACCAAGAATTTCCGGCCTATATAATTCTATTTTATATTTATAAATATAAAATCGATATATATATCGATTAGAAATAGCATACTGCCACTCGCTCTACATGTTGATGTCACCAGACGAATTGAAAATTAGAAAAGGGTTGTCTTACCAAGCTAACCATCAGGTTCTCTGCTGCGAGTGTGGAATAAAACACCCTCCGCATACACAACTGCAAAGATAGTTAATACACCTGCGAACCACGAAGCCGGTTGCACAGCCGTAAAACTATACCGATTATTTCGAAGGTTAATGTGAGAGCAGACGTATCTAGTTAAAATGAAGTTAATGCACAACTGCTCACACATCACTTTGGGAAATTCCAGAGCTAGATCTTTGCAAGCAGTTTTGTAAGGAATTAAATAATGACGCAATTTGCTTCACATGTCTGTGAGATCACTCTGACACTGATTACGCTGGAGCTGACTTTCATACGACATTTGACAAAGCCATGTCAGTCAGTCAGTCACTATATTTGAGGGAAAAATAGGCTTGCGCCTTCGAACTCCCTATTTATCACATCAAAATCTCAAGAATTGTATACAATTTCACCAAGTTTTCAGTCAGGAAAATGTAGACAGTCACATGGTGCAGTGGTGTTTCAAGGTTACTTTGTCACATAGTTCACGTTGTGTTGTAGCATGTGCACATCAAGTCGGTGTTTGAATATCTCCGCAGATTGGGACATAACAATCGCCTTGGGAAGGTTATTCCACGGGTCCACGACACCATCAGAAAAAAATTCTTCCGTACATTCAATCGTCCTTGGGGCACATACAGTTTGAAGGGATGCCCCCGGAGGTTAGTTGTAGTGGCGAGTTGGAACAAGTCATCACACATGAGAGCGCAGTCAAAGCAACGCACGATACGGAAGGTTTGTATTGAATCTCCGCGTAACTGCCTATAACTCAAAGGATAAAGATTAAGGTTATTTAGGCGGATCTCATATGGTAGTAAACCTTGGCCTCTTACTAATTTTGTTGCTCGCAGCTGCACCCTCTCAAGTATGCTAAAATCCTGCCTCATCCACAGTCTCCAGCCTTGAATCGCGAATTTAAGATGTGGCCTTTTGAAGGTACCAAAGATTTTCGAGAAACGGTCTTCATCAGCTTACAACTGTACATTTATTCCGTTTGCATCATACCTTTGAAGGCAGGTTTTTTTTCACTTGAAACAAACTCCCTATCTCGCCCAGTATTGACAAAACAAAAAACCTGAAACAAAACCAATACTGGCCGCAACATAGGGAGTTTGTTTTAGGTTTTATACGGTCTTCGAGGTGTTGGAAGGTGCCCAAGAGGTGCATTACCAACTCTTTACAATTGCCTATAAACTGGCATAATAAACATATTATTATAAATCCGTGAATGTCCGCTTGATGGCGTACAACATTGAAGTTGCAGTTTTAGCCGCCTTACAACATTGTGTCGAAGGTTTGAGATTGTCTGTCATGTAAATGCGGAGATCCTTATGTATTTCTGTTTCTTGCAAAAGGATTCCGTTTAGATGGCAGGGTCTAGCATAAGGCACCGCATTTTGATTTCCCAGGCGCAGCAGAGTGCATTTGTTAGAATTGAAGGACAGCAGCCATCTGTGCGACCAATTGTTTTGTCGACCAAGATTTTCCTGCTAGTTATCTTCATCGGCAGCACACCTGATGACCCTTCATATTTTACATCATCTGCAAACGTGGCACACTCGCAGTCCAATTCCTGTACACAATCATTACCTTAGTGGGGTCCTCATACTCTACCCCTACCGCTATTGTAAGCAGTGTCCTTCAAGGTACCGTTCTGGGCCCCCTGTTGTTCCTGCTTTATATAAATGATATTTCAACAATAGTTAAACACTCTCAATCGTATATATACGCGGACGACATGAAATGTGTATACTCCTTCTCTAATTCTACGGTTGAGGAATGCTTAGAACGCATTCATTCGGATTTGGACGCTCTATCTGCGTGGAGCTCCACTTGGCAGATGAAGTTCTCGCCTTCTAAGTACCAGTTCATGTGTTTTGGACCTGAAAGACTGCCACAGCCTATCATTTTTCAAGGTAGCCCCATGACTGAATGTTCTAACATTAAGGACTTAGGTTTAAGTTACACCAATAAATTAGATCTTTCACCTCACGCTGATAGAATTACAGCAAAAGCTGCTCAGATATGTGGCTTCATCTCTTGTAATTTCTACCTTCCCGAAATGAAGCTAAGACTTTATCGTATGTATATGCTTCCTATTCTCGAATACTGTTGTTCATTCTTCGGTCTAATGACTGAATCTAGCCGTTCAAAAATTGAAAGTGTCCAAAGAAGATTCACTAAAAAGGTCCTCTATCCGGCATTTTCAGATACTTCATACTCAGATAGATGTGAGATAACGAAACTGAAATTTATTTGGGTCAGGAGACTGGAAGCAGGGTTTTGTCTCCTGTTTCGCCTTAATAATAGTTCAAATCTCCCCAAGATTTCTGCCCTTACTCCCGTTAATCGCCCTTACAACCTAAGAAATTAAACGTTGATTATACCTCCTCCTGCTTCTTCCACTTCTAAGCGATCTCTATTTTTTGCTTCTAGGTATAGCTATCTTTGGAATAATTTGCCGATTGATATTCGGGCGTTGACTAGTCTATGTGCATTCAAGCGAAGACTGCACATTTATCATAACACTGAATCTATTAACCTTTTGTTTTCCTCATCTTTTCCGGGCAGCTTTCTCCACGATCCCGAGAAAGGACCATCGGGAATTTAGGATCCCTTCTTGAAACTACCTTCCTCTGACTCATGTACCCCGGAATCAGGACGCAGTCTTGACGGCTCTCGTTTCGCTGGTCATCAACCATCATCAGGGCCTTATATTTGGTCACATCTCCGACATCCCCAACGATGGTCTTGTAGATTTGACAGACTTTTGGATATCATACAGCGGTGCCCATCACGATCATAAACTGGTGGGTTCCCTATGTTCCATTATGCCGCACCGGTTTGGGAACCCGAGTGTAGTGCCGGGAACCCGTCTATACCAGAAATGTTTCGTTAATACCTATTGTTCTGCCCCACACTCAGCTTCGACTGCGTTTGCTTCCAAGCCCCTCCCCCTTACTAACAGAGGCAGTGCGTACCAGAATACACAGTCAGATTTGTAGATAACGATGTGGCTCATCTGTGTGTGCCCTTGAATTTCATCTTCCGCATGACACTGCTGTATTCATTTTTTTCGAATCTAACAAATTCGCTTCTAAACAGTTATATTCGTCTGATAGCTATAGACGTCGGATACTGTTTGTGAAACCAATTATTTCTAGTACTTCGTGTTATCGAATTTTTGGTTTATTGATGAGGCCCATTGGGCCTGAAATATACAACTTATTATTATTATTACTGAACAAAAGAAGGAGGGTTTGTTTGATCATTGAACCTTGAGGGAATCAGCTCTCTATGACTCTCGGCCTTGATTGTTGTCGCCCTACACACACTATTTGGGATCGACCAGATAGGAAATTCTCCATCCAAGTACGATGTCTGCCTCCGATACCCATCAGTCTCAACTTATGCAGGAGACGTTGGTGTGGAACACTGTCAAAGGCCTTCCGCAAATCAATGTAGGCTGCATGTACAGTTTCTTTTGCATCAATTGCCCTTACCCAGCTTTGCAGCGTAAAAAGCAAGTTTGTTACACATGTCCTTCCTCTACGGAATCCAAATTGTGCATTCGACAATATATTGTGAGTTTCACAATATATCATCAATTGCTTCTTGATGATCTTCTCCATTACTTTGCAGCATATGGAGGTCAGACTCACGGGTCTGTAGTTATTTGCAGATGCACGACCACTGCTTTTGTAAAGCGGTGTAGTATGCGCTAATTTCCAGTCCAGAGGAAGTATTCCAGTATCAAACGATTTCTGGCACACTAGTGAAAGGGGTCTAGCTAGCTGTCGAGCAAGTTCCTTGAGCAATTCGGCAGGAATTTCAACTGGACCCGGAGATTTGCATTCCTTCAAGCTTTTCAGTTCTTGAAAAATCGTCTTTTCTTCACACAAAATATCCCCAATATTTGGTGCTTCCACGACGTCGTCAACAGTTGCGACGAAGGGAGGTTCTATGGTGAAGACAGACTGAAAGAACTCAGCAAAATGTTCTGTTTTGTTTTTAAAGTCAGAGATTTCGTGACCATCATCAGTTTGCAGAGCAGGAATCGGGTTCCTGTTACGTGTGCTTTTCCGTAAATAACTGTACAGCAACTTTAGATTATTGACAGTTCGATGAAGTTGATCACTCTAAAAGTCCTGTAGTGCTTTGAAAACCATTTTTACCTTGTTCCACTGGATTTTGTACTGTTAAAAATCTTCGTTGCGGCTTGTGTCGCAAAACTTCTTCCAAAGCTTTCTTTTTTTATGTATCTCTTTTTTGATAGCTCTGTTCAGCCATTTAGGTCGGCTAGATACCTTGGGTACTGAAAGTGGACAATGACTGCGCATTAGCTGCAACAACCACTCCTTAACTGTATTCCAGTCCTCAGTGACATTCCCAGAGAACAGAAGGCCTCAGACTATTTGTGATGCCTCGACTCGCCATATATTCGGCCTTCGTTCGTCTACTGTAGGGGTAACGAGTAAAGACCATAATCCCACAAAAGTACGGCATGATCACTTCGACCTTGTGGAGATAGGCAGCATACCTCGTCTATAGTGTCGGGATGCTTCGTGAAGACTAGATCTAAACAACTAGCTTGTTGTCCGCCACGTGCTCTAGTTGAAAGTAGCACGTGTTGTGTGAGAAGGGCCTCAAGTGTTGTTTTTAGCAGATGGTGATCAAAGGCGTTTTTAGAACAATTAGCCCGCAAATTGTTGCAACATATGCTGGGTGCATTGAAGTCACCCATGAGTACAACATCAGGTCGACTTCCTATCTTCTTTATGCACACCAGTAAACGCGCATCTGCATCACTGTTTGTCCGCGGTGGTCGGTAGATAGTCACATCTTCCAGGTGCTGTGACCTCCGAGCCTTAATTGTCAGCCAAATAGCCTCTATACCATGAGTAATCCTTTCAGGCTTCCCGCACACACTTAATTCGTTCTTTACATACATAGCAACTCCTCCACCCTAGCGTTCAACTCGGTCTCGTCTAAATAGTTGGTATCCGCATAGCGCCACTTCTGAATCACTAATGCTCTGTGACAGCCAGGTTTCTGTAATTGGTATAACATCAGGGGACCCATCGGCTACCTGTATTCGAAGTTCATCAAACTTCGAGAATAAACTCTGGGCGTAAGCATATAGAAATTTCAGCCGGCGAGACTCTGTAGTGTCCAATGCGTTTGGGCGCGAGTATGCCAGTACTTCTGGACCGCAGCCGTCATCAGGATTGACTGCTTCCACAGCACTATGGTAGTTTTCTGTATTATTTGGTCCCTGAAGATAGCCAGATTGCTCTCTCCAGCTCTCTCTCTCTCCCGTAGTTCCACCACCAATTCTCGGCGTTGCAGAGGTTCTGCTGGAGAGTAGACCGGCTGACAAAACACCGTCTTATGTTAGTGGCGGAAGGCTGTCTTCCGGGACAGAACCAAGTTCATCTGTTCTTTGTTATCCGAGACTATCCTGAAAGGTCGAGGTCAGACAGTTTCCGACTGTTCAGTAACCTGTTTGCCTATCCTGAAAGCTCCAAAAACTCCTACTGTCTCTCGCTGTCTGAGAATGTCCTTTAACAGGTCCCGAAACTATTCGACGGCCACATCCGTCCTTTCCTTCGGAGTAGTTCCATCTGATTCAGGTAGGCTTGGAACGACTATGCAGTTTTGGCGGGTAAGGGAGACCCTTGATATATTTCCAGCCCTACTTCATCGGAAGACCCCGAGGTATCGATAGGAATGGCTTGTGACTTTGGGTTTTGCTTAGCATCACCAGAGATAGGCTTATTTTGGAAGCCGGGACGGCTTTGTTCAGAGCTGTCTTCGTGCTGTTACCCTTCCGAATTTGTGGGTTTTTTTTCAGTGATTTGTATGCAGCCTTAGCATACCCACTATCTTTTTACGCTGGCTTTGTGTGCCCGAACCGACTTCACAAGAATGTGGAGTTGTAAAATCTCCTTCTCTGATTGGAGCGTGTTGTTTGGTGGGTGTTTGGTTTCGCGCAGTATCAAGAGGATTTGAGGTGGAAGCTATCAATTTCGCCGCTTGAGTTGCCCGTGTCTGTTCATCTTTCTCAGTGGATGCTACGCCCCGGGATTCTTCAAATACTCTTCTCTGCTGGCTACTCTCAACTTCAGGTACGATAATGTTGTCCTTTTTAAGGAGGAAGTGAAGAGATTTCTTCAATTCCTCCATCTTAATTTTCAGATTATGGAGCTCCTTATCGTGGTCTGCAAATTTGTGTAGAAGCGTAAGGCAGGATGTGCAAGCCTCATCTTTATAAGTTGCACCTCTTAAACTTCTGAGACTTTTCGTCCGTTTGCTGGAAGGACTCTTCAATAAACTTCGAGACCGCTCTTCTGTAGTTTATAATCTAATTTGATCCTCACTACTGTACTCTTCTATAGCTTCATCGTCTAGCCTTTCAACTTCCACCCGAGGCGTTAGCCGTTGGATTCCTGGCCCCGCTGACAGTTCAGTAAAATTATCGAGGGTAATATTTGCTACTTCCATTTGCAAACGAAATGACTAAATTCAAAATGCGACTATGACGTAGTGTGTTGTCTTGCATTCAAAATAACGAAAATCTTCTGACGGTGTGGAAAGTATTGCAAATATTTCTAGCAGACTGAGTGAATAATACGCTTAATTACTTAGAAGCACTTTCAAATGTGTACAAACAATATGCAGGATATTCAGGAACGACTCAGCCGTTTGTAGATCTTCGAGGTCCTGAATAACTGCTGATCATGTCCCTGGTGGTTTTATTTAGGCTGTTTTCACTTGCTTTGGTTGTAGGTTGCGAATTCAGTTCCATGACGTGAAGAACAAATTCTAATTTGATTCCGTTTTCTGATGAAGTACGACACAATAACAAATTTCACGATTTGCAGAGAGTACTTTTGCGCATACAATTGAAGCGATAATATGCAAAAAAGTACTATAGAAATGGTTTCAGAATCCAAATAGTCCACGTTGGAGAGCAGTCGGGCTCAAGGTCAAGGTCAATGTGACAAAGGTCAATGCAACACGATTCATATAAAAATTGGGGCTGCAACAAGACAAAAGAGAAAAAAATCTGCACATAAACAGTTAGAATTGGCATCAATACATTTGGAGTTATAAGAATTCCTATAGAAAGAGCCAGAAACAATCAAATTGCCTGGACCTGGTACTCACGAAGTCGCTGGACAGTGTCAATGATGTGCAATCTCAGCCTCTGTTAGGTCGAAGGGATCAGGTCGTACTTCATTAGGACTACTCAAAATTTTCAGTACCTAAACAACCAGCCAGAATAAGAAGAAATATTAGTTGCGGTGACTTTGATCAAATGAAGGCCGAAATCGACAAGGTTAATTCGTAATCCGTTTTTTAAGGTGATATAGCTCATAAATGAGAATGGTTGGGAATGGTGCTGCTCAGAAACATCTGTCCGATTTCACGGATACAGCTAAGCAATAGACTCCTGCGGCTGATTCGAAAGCTGAAGGAAGAAATGCATAAACAGTGGACGTTGCGGAGGAACTCTCTCACAGATAGCATTTCCATGCCAATTAATATACACAAGGCGTAGAGGAACCTCGGTAAACGAATTATTTAGAGGATACGCCAAGATTTTCTAAAGGAATACCTTAACTGGGCAGTTAAAAATCTGAAGTTATTCCACGGCTACTTAAGAACGACTACAGGAAAACTGGACGCAGTCCCTCCATTGAAGGCAGGCGAAAAATATAAGTTAGTAAAGATGGAGCAAAGTTGAACATCCATCTAAAGTTTTCAAACTGATCTCTACAATTTAAAGCCAGTTCATCCTTTTCAACATAGACGACACTTCAAAGGTTTGTAATACTCATTTCGCAGCTGTATTGTTCGTCAGGAGTCGTTGGTGCGAAATGCGTTGAAATCACTTGATCTAAATGATATTCCCCCCAAATTAATTAACGAGCTTGCTGACGAGCTATCTAAACTGCTTGCTATATTTTTTCAATAACTACTTTGATGCTGGCTGCTTATCTGCCGACTGGATATCTGCGAGGATCACACCGTCTTATAAAGACGGGAGAAAGGCTTCTGTAAACCAACATTGGCCAGTCAACCTTACTTCGATCAGCTATAAAATTATGGAAATAGTAGTAAAGCGGGATCTGGTGTTCTTCCTAGGGCAGCATAACTTAATATCAAATGCGCAATATGGATTAAACAGAAGCAGGTTCTCCGTGACGAACATGCTCTATTGCTTGGAACGTTGGACCCAGACAGTTGATGGAGGAAACCCACTTCATGTATATTAAGTCAAATCTGCTGAAGTAGATTCGAAGCTTCCTACCTGGCCGCTCTCAAATTGTCCATGTCGGTCAACAGCAAACAGAAGATATTGTGGTCTAGATCGTTGTTCCCAAAGACTTTGCGCTCGGTCCTATTATATTGATTATATACACCAGCGACTGCTTCTGTGGACTGGATTGTGATGTCGCTATGTTTGCCGATAACGTAAAGATTGGAAACGTCATCAGAAATGCAACTGACGAAGAGCATTTGCAAGCAAATCTAAACCAAACTCAAACCTGCACTGAGGAATGGCTTTTGACTTTCAATGAGAAAAAGTGCACTATCCTAGGAGTTGGCCGACCCAGCTCACAGAATCCCATGCTTTACTGGCTGATTAGCATTCAACTGCAAGACATGCAAGAAGTGCACTCTCACGACAGTATGTATTGGGAGACAATATAGGTGTTAAGGCTATCACAGGTAACTCTTAAAGCTAAAATATTCCAGGCCCTGGTACTTAGGAGATGGGAGAAGTCTTGGTAAGGCAAGATTGTTAGGAATAGTTTATTCAGCAGAATGACAGAAGAATAGGTTGTGAGAGAGTTGACTATCGGAGCACACGTCCGGCCGCGAGGCGTGCCAGTTCCGAAGTCCTGCCTAGGGAGCAGACATTCGAGCCGCCAGCTTTGGCTGCAACCGTGAAGGTCATTGATTGGACCATGCGTGGGCGAATCGGCTTTAGTAATTGCGTCAGTGCGTCTGGCGGTAGCATCGGCCTAGAGCTTTGTCCATACCACTAGAGATCAAGCCACTGTGGGTTAACGCCAGAATGGGGGAGACATTGTGCATACGTTTGGGTGCGCGTCAGTTTGGTCTGGTAGCAGTGGTGGTAAGGTCCACTACAACAACTCACTAAAAACCAGGCGTGCGCAAAGAGACCTTAGTGTATCTATTAAAGACCACCTAAGCGTCACCTCACAGAGATCAAACTTCGCAGCGATAGCAGTCAGTAATTGGCGCCAAACGAAGAACGTTTATTAACTTGAATGCTGATTTCTGCGGAAAAGTATATGGAAAATTCGTGCGGCCGCATCTTGTATATGCGGTTCAGGCATTGTGGACTTGACTTCAGAAACACATAGGGATTCTTTAAGGTGTCCAACGACTTCCTACTAAGATGGTCTCTAAACTTAAGCAGTTCCCATACGAACAGCGTTTGACTGCTTGAAATCTTTCCCCTCCAGTATAAACAAGACCGAAGTGGCCTTATAGCAACATTTCAGTTACTGAGGTGAACTGATCGGGCTGTTAAGTTGGGCGATCTTTTTCAAACAGCTCCAACAAGGAAACTCAGAAGACATGATTACCCGTTGAAGAAGGAACTGAGCCGCAAAATACAACGTTCTTCCTTGTTCCATCTAAGAGACGTTCGACCGTGGAACTCCTTGCCAGGGTCTTTTGTGCATTCATCCACAGTGAGCATGTTCAAGCGAAGTCTGGATAATAACTTCTTACAGGCAAATGCAAAATTTCAAAAACTTACCTCACATAAATGACCACAACCATACTAATTGCTCGAATTAAATAGAGCGATTACTTACACTAACGGCGTCCAGACGAATATTTCGTTGTGAATATACAGTTAACGTTTCGTACACTGCTTCTCCGCAAATGCCTCTCATTGTCAACCATTCAGTTTTTATGAATATTTGGATGCATTTTGCACAAGAAAAGCGACCTGTAAAATTTTTGGATATTTCACTCCATTTTATGCATTTCTGTACCACTTCAATTGAGTTTTGAAGGGCTTTTGATGCTGACTGAAACGGACCTAAATATTGCACTGTCAAGGGTATTTCAAATTAACTTAAGCCTATACGATAGGACCATTGAGTTTTTACTCTCGTGTTCTGTGGGCATATTGGCGTTTATCGGAAGGAAGGCTATTTGTTGTAGACGGGTTTCTTTATTCCTTTTCCCGGTTTTATTTGTTGGCAGAGATAAGTAAGCAGATGGATTCTGCAAGGAGACGCGAACATGTTTGAGCTAGGTAGGTTTGTTGAAAGGAAAGATAACATTCCCCGAAATCACATTTTGGGGAAAGCAAACACCGGGAGGCGTGTATAGCGAAGGACAGGTGTGCGCGTGGGTCGACCGGGGCCGTAAGGAT
>JAYGXS010001786.1:0-12379 GCA_036362985.1 Ligula intestinalis | reverse complement strand
ATATATATATATATCACCGAACTATTTATATAAGTGTAAGTAGTCGTAGTGGGAATAAGTACGCTGTTAGACAGGCTGCTTTCAATGATCGCTCGGAAAACATTGCGCTATAAAGATATGCTGATATGTCTCCTTGTGACTTGCATGCGAGAGGAAGGGAGACAGACTGGAATTGCCTCTGAGCCAGTTTATACATGTCCAGACGACCCCATAACGGACCAAGGCAAATAATTAGTGGACTAGTGGGGCTGTTGGGGGCATTCGGGATTTAGATATAGGGGTGTGGGAAGTTAGTTCGGTCAACTTATGTGCATAAGTAAAGCCATTTACATAGAAGGACTGAGGGGTGGACGAATCACAAGTCTAATAACACCTTGGTCCAGTTAAAACAAAAATCGCAGTCTCTGAACCACCTTGCCTCGCTTTAAGCTGTCGGCATCATCGAAGTGTACATGTGCACATGTGAATACATGCCTAGGTGGACATTACTTTAAGTGGGTAGCGGTGAGTAATAGTTAAGACAGCGAAATTCGGAAACCTGATTGGTCATTGCATCATATTTGATACTGCACGCATGGGAGCAGCATGCTTTAGGGATGCACGAGATCTGCGGATGTCAAGTTTAACATATAGTGCTCGGATGAACAAAATGACGTTAAAGATTCATGCTGATATCAAGCAGTTGGCATTTCACGCATTGACGATTATTACAACATTGTTTAGTTCAGCAGCGTAAACGAGGTACAAAGTATTAGTCGGTAGGGAAAACAAACAGCTTTACCGTAAGCGACTGAAGCTATCAAAGATGCAGCTTCAATAGGTAAGATTTGTTCGTTCGTTGTGGCGCATTCAATATTATTCCCTAGTGAATGCCGTCCGCATTCACCGTCTCTTTGCCCTTCACCAATTTTAACAATTTCAACTTTAGATTTTTCTGGGTAATAAAATGAGTAATATTCGCTACTTTCCGCGTTGCGCCCCACTGCGGCTATTGTTATCGAATTGTACAAGAATTACTTGAATAATGGGTGTATTTTGTGTTTTTTATCAGGAAATCAACGCTTAGCGATGCGTCATTTATGTTTGTCGAGGAATGCTGAATATTACTGAGGAACGGGCACCCCTAGGTATTTATAAGCTATATGCACGATGATTTCTGTTTGAAAAGTTAGTTTTTGCGCACATTTTAGAAAATTATTCCCCAGTGTGTCGCACGAGTTCGAACTCATTGTACTTAAATGGACATGATTACTGTGGTCGTTGTATTTTCTGTTCTGTTATCAAAATTTTATGAGACTGCTAGTTGCCCAGCTTCGTGTGCTGCGCAATGAAAAATCTAATAAAGTGCGTTCAAAAAGCATTTTATAGTTGGACGCAGTTTGCGTCCACACATGTAAGGTCTAGGCTTTGACGGTTTTAATTTAGACTTTATGTTATAGTTTGCTGTAGCCCTGTTATTATTCCAAAGAAAATGGAAAATTATTAGTTTTTTGCTTAGCCAAACAAGAGTATCATAAATGTCTGCGTCACTATATTGAGATATGTAGGTAAATTTAATTTGAGTGCCCTATGATTGCATGTGTGCTGTGGTAGCAGACGAATTGTGTCTCAGACTGGTCGCGAGGCCAGTTGACCTGAGTCATTGGGGTGGAAAAAAAAGGAGCAGAGAGTAAAAAAAATTCTGCTTAGGGTTGTTTACGAGAAAAATTGTTGCTCTTGTGGGGACATGTGTGGGGTTTAATAGAAAAAGGAGCAAATAAATCATCCGATTTTTTCGGTCGGGGAGGACCGACGGGGGGCAAGACAAAGGTTCCCAGGATTATTATCGACTGTGACATCTGGTCAGCCTGATTGTTCTTTGCTGAGAACAGTGTCTGCCGACCGAACTGGAAAAAAGAAATATCCGTTCAGACCGTCGACAGTCCGCTTCGGGTCAAAACAAGGGTGAGTGTTTAGGCCGCGGGGTCCGGGTGATGCGACCGCTGACGGCGTAATCACGGTATGCAGACAGCCAGATTCGGTAGACCGCGAAGACCTTCAAATAATAATATTCCCCTCGAAATGAATAATATTCCCCTCGAAATTAGGCTATCGTCTCACTTATGAGTTTTTAAAGTCAAATTACGTAAAGACTTAACTTCAGAAGATATAAAGTCCTTGTTATCCGTCTCCTTCCCAAAAACACAACTTTTTGATTTTGAAAAGGGTCCCCTGGTACCTAAGGTGGTTATGTTTATATCAAATTTTTTTCCATACATGTATATTTCTTCCTCTTTTGAGTGATATTTGCAACGGTGTTTCGTCCACTTCTCTGTCCAGTCATCATTGCCGTTTCTCCATTCGCCGTTTTACAACACTGACGATAGGCTTCATGGTCTTTAGCCATGCTCGTGGCGGTTCTTCTATCTTTGCCAGCTCGTCGCTGGACTCCGCAGTCTACAAGGTCACATCTTCGGCGTTTCGTTGATGATCAGGTGATCTCTGCCGTTCACTCTCTTGTCGAACCTGTTGTCCGCGATGGCCTCCTCCGGTCTCGCCTCCCTGATGGTTGATCAGGAAGCCAGTCGGGCGATGTAACAATGGTGAACGACAGCCTCTGCTGTTATATGATTTCTCTAATTACAAGAAGCGTTTCCAACCCTCATTCGTTCTCAGCAATAGTCCTGTTTTATTTGCACTACAATCAATCCTCTCAACCAACCCCCTTAATTTTGTTGAAGCAGTTATTTTTCTCTTACGTTTTGTTTTTTTTAAGCGGGGGTTCGCTGAACTCCGCCCCAGCTTAAGTGGTACTAGTTTGTTTTTCACTGCTTCCTTCTTAGTTAACCATGCGTTGACTACTTTTTTAAAACGACGATATGTTGGTTAATATGAAATAATCTACCAACACTACTAAAAGCTCTATCTATCTATGTGTTTGTTTCACGGATGGCAGCATTTATCAACTTTGTATTTATTTTTCCACAGCACTAAGTTTACAATGGCGAGGTCCTTAGGGCCTAAAATACAAAATTTATTTTAAGATTCTCTATCTCATTTTTCAGGTTTACCATTTCCTTCTGCATGACGGAAACGTTTTGGGAAAATTTCCCTGTATGTTAAGCTTTCTTTGATGGAATTTGAGTCTATTGAACTCGGAGGACTTCTAGCCCTTTTAGCGGCGGGGTGATTTTGTCGCATAAACCTTGCGATTTCTGACCTCAAAATTACGGATTGGGCTTTTTTAACCAAATTAAATCGGCGTCAATTGTATGCTTCGGTGGTGTAATGGTAACGACCGATGCCAGTGAATCAGAGTTTTGGGTTCGAATCCTTCGGGTGTCGAGACTTTTACAAGCTGATCTATACGTTTATTTTTGTCTCCCATAATATATCGCAGAGAGGGTAAACGATATTAAAGTTTTGTGCAATATACATAAAGCGTTCAACTGTATGAAACAGTTATTGAAACGTCTCAAACGTTTGTAGACAGCTGGAATCTAGGAGAATTGTTGACAGAAGAAGATGTCACGGAGATGTTGCATCCTTTGACTTATGTCCTGCAGTGTCTTTTGAGGCTGAAGTTATTGCGAAACCGAATCTAATTGCTAATAACGAAAGTCTGCCAGAGTCCTAGGTGGACTGAAATCCCGAAAATAATATTTCCCACGGAGGACGAGAAATTCGAACCGCAATTTGAAGCTCGCGCGTAGTAGTATAAATAGTATTAAAAGAAGTATTTGTAGTAGTAACATTCGTTGTAGTAATATCAGTAGTATAAGTATTAGTAGCAGAAATATTAGAATTACTAGTAGTATTAGTAGTTGTACTTGTAGAAGTAGTAGCAGTAGTAGTTGCAGCAGTAGCAGTAATATCGGTAGTTTTAGTAATAGGGGCAAAGGTAGTTTAAGAAATGCAACGCATATTACCCTAGGCCCACCATTTGATCATAAGGGGAAATGTGATTATATGAGCACTGGGATAGGGAAATAGGGTAGAGAGTTAAAAACAAAAATTGTGAAGTACGCTTAAAGTTGAAAATTGTAGTTTAATTTCTATCCCCCGGGCCGTTGCGAGTAAGTTGTTCTGGATGTGAAATGGATCGTGCGCATGGCGATTCGCGGCGCGGATTGCACTAATCTAACTCCGGAACGTTAATTTGGGTCGCAGGCAGGTTTAAGTAGATGACCTTCTTACCACCATGTCTTTCTTTCCAGGAATTTCATCTACCATGCCCTTTGATAATTGGATTTATCTGCAAGCTGTAAAACGTTAACAGAGATGAGGAAAATATTTAGATATATATCAAAATCCTTTTAAAATACAGCACATTTAAAATTCATATAGCAGTAACTAAAGTATATTCCACTGTCAATCCTAATTTCGAATTTGAGCCCACCATTTTTTGCTCTCCATTCACGTGGGAAATCATTATCCTATAGCATCCTCTCTAATCGTCTGCTTTGTTTGTCTGCACTTGTGATCATGAGGTCATTTCTACAGTATACTGCTACCTTTTTAAATGCACGAACAAAAGTTATTTTATCTACAACACATCAACATTACAATATTTGTCAAATAAGGCCAATCTGTCGCATCTGCAATTCAATTTATTTGACAATTCTCCGCACCACACGGAAAAGAACACACAGATCAGGTTGGCAACAAGGAAAAAACGTAAGCCTCTAGAAGAATTGTCACTTCCAGGTTTCATGTCGACAAATTGTAGATCCCTCTGAAACAAAAAGTGTTCAATTATCGGAGCTCATATTGAAAAGAGGACATATAAACTCTGCAGTCATCTGTCTGCAAGAAACTTGGCTTAACAGAGACATTGAGTCGGATCTCATCAACCCAGAATATTTTTACGCCTATCGTTTGGAGAGAAAATCCTTAACCAGCGGCAGAGGTGGTAGAGTGGCTGTCTTTGTAAACCAGCAATGTTGCAGAAATTGGAAGTCCTTATTCACTTATTCAGACGGCTTAATAGACGCCATTGATGTTCATTGATGTAGTATACAAGCAAAGATTTTTAAGCAATTCTAACGGCATCATTTTTTGTCAGTATTTACATTCCTCCCTCCATATGCCAACGTGCTTTAGGCAACTTTTTTGATTTTCTTTCCCTAAAACGTGCTGAACTGTTTTGCGAGCATGTCATAATTTTAAGCGGTGATTTTAACCGTGTAAATATTCGTCCCCTTACATTGTTAGGTTTAGACGATTTAGTTTTCTTCAACACTCGTGCCGACGCCCCAACCATCCCAAACTTTTTGTCAACAAAAATAGGGCACCGTTTGCAGGCTAAGATCATTCTGTGTTTTTGGGCTTGCGAACCATCTATTGTAGCTGTCAGCAATTCCCGAAGGGAAACCAAGGGTTAGAGACACCTCCCCGCATAATATTTCTTTGCTTCAGACCGTCATATCTGGAAATATTTCTACCCTTCTAGAGTACGCAGATGTCAAATCATGCTGTACACAACTCACTATTTTTTTCAACAAAATGTTTAACGTCTGCTGTCCTCTTGACACTGTCATTGTTAGACCTGACATAATATCTTCTCCCCACCTAAAAACTTTGAGACGTCAGAAGGAATTGCTCTATCACCTAGGTCTGTGAGATAGACTTAAGGATCTGATCGTCCAGATAAAGCGTGAGATCTCCAGGCTGAATGAAATTTTTGTTAATCAGCTTTTTACTTCTTTGAGATATTCCGCTAATCTCACTTACTCCGAAATATGGAAGAGTCTCAAACGTCTCACTGGTCACTGCAATACACTGACACATATTGATGCTGACCTAGACAGCTTAAACTCAAACTTTGTCCACACTCCCACCGACTCATATCTCCCGAAAAATGATATTTCCTTACCACCAAGGGATTTATCTCCAGGGTCCGTGGCAACAGTCGTGAAACACCTAAAAAAAGGTCGAAAGTTCAGCAGCTGCTTAAATTTGCGTTAACATATTCGACATTTTGTTTATGTGCAAGGAAATTTGTGCGTTAAAACAAGCTTTCTGACTTAGCATTTCTGTCACTGCTTTTTGTGCAAATAACATAATTCTTAAGATAAAAATCACAAATGTTGCTTCAAATAAATGTCATTCCTTTAACTTGGCTTCACTTGAATCTGAAGCGTACCGTCATATCAAGCGCAACTGCACTTTCTTCATCGCTGCCTTCACAACTTACTGACTACTGAGAGGTTTGCTGACTGAACTCCTGTGAATTGAACTTCAGCGAGAGAGCGAGAAGTAGATTTTGAATGATAAAGCAGAAGAAGTTTCAGCCTCTCTCTAACACAGAAAGCATCGATCTAACTTGCAATTTCATTGGGCTTAATTACCTTTCTGGGCAGCTGACGATAGGTTTTCGATGAAAATCCAGCAGACCAGAAACCGTATAAAAAGAGATGATGCGTTTTGCATAACCGCCAACTCATTTTGTAGTTGTAAGCATATTATATTTTGAAAAGTCAATTTGGCAAACGTGGTGTTGTTAAGCAAATCTTAATCAGGGCACACACTTACAGGGATAATTAAAACTGTACAGTTAAAAGGGGTTAATAACTGAAGTATGGTTACAATTCATGGTTATCCCGTCACCCGCATGCTGGGGTCAACCCTTTTCAGGTTCTTGTGTTGGGGTTGGGGAGGAAGGGAGGAATGGAGAAAATTAGGTTAGGTTGTGGACTTTGATCAGAGATCAGATACACAGAGAAATAATTGCTGCAATTTGCACGAAGCGATTGACTGTCACAAGGGTTTGGGGGCAAAATGCAATCTTCACGCGGCGTTGGGGTCGGGCTTAGTAGTACACTATAACCTTTTTCTTTAACAAGCGACGGCACCAAAGGAAACGAAATAATTGATCCGTAATTTAACGCCGCCTTTCTCACGCGAGACAGACAAAGCTCAGAATTGTGAAGGGAGTAACAGGTAGCACTTAAACGCTTAAAACAGATGTCGTTATCTTGTTGGTTGATATATTTCGTTCCGCCTAATGACCAATAGAAAGACTGCTTATCTAAATGCAAAACAGCCAGACATCGGCCGACGCAACTTTGGCTCTTTGTTGGTCTTCCGAATTTGTGCGAGTCAAATGTGCCATTCTGACCCACTGTTAGTCTCGTGGCATCCACCTGCCCTTACAGCTAGAAATACCAATGGTATCGTTCGATGTCTGTTCATGCTCCACTTACATTCTGCAACATCCAATGATAGAACTTGTGAAAAATACTGCCCTAACGCCAAAGCGAGGGGAAAAAAGCACTTCTTCTCCGACCGAAAATTTCGTTAACTGCATTGACTGTCATCGAAAATGCTGGCCTTAAGTGTTCGCAGAAAGCTAGTGTCAAATAAGGCAAGTAAGTATCATTTAAAATGACCAACTCGTGGCTATCTAACTTACGATACTCATCCGGTGTCCTTGACCACTATCCTTCCTCTAAACGCATCCCCGGCTCGCAAATTACAGTTATTAAGCATGTTGCCGCTTTCAAATCAATGGGTGCCCAACTCGAGGATCATTGCTGTTTTCCATTCATTAAAGCTAAGCGGTTAAAATTTTACTGACTCCTGCAACACAAAACAATCGCAAAAATGTTTGTAATCAGCAATATTTAAAAAAATAACTTTAAGTATAAAAATATCCAGATGAGGACATTTTCTACAAAAATGACCAAGAAATATTTTTTTCGTCTGCGTTCTCCATAAAATATATTTAAAGTTAAAAATGCAGTCAAAACCAACGATAAAAATGCATATCACTTAATAAGCCACTTATTACAGTACATACGTTGTATTATCCGTCATAAAAAAGCTCGTAAAAAATCTGGCATCTTATCATGACTGAAATGCATTCAGAATAAAAGATAATCTATATTAAAACTATGCCCAATGCAAATCAGTAAGAGAGCATACATCTTACGTATATTTCGGCATTTTACAAAGACTTTAGGCTGTACTGTCTTGCTAGTGGATATAGATTACCGAGATAGTCAATGGAGCCTAAAATGGCCATTTGTGGCTGCAAAGCACATGTTTAGTAACATTCACGTTATTTGCTGCAAATGGTTGTGTCAGCGTAACTCTGAAAGTATACAGGGCAGGAACAAATTCATGTCAGATCAGAATGCGTTAGCTTCATTAAAAGCGAACGTAGGTTAATGCTTTGGAACTTCCTATTGGTACAGAGCACCTATGAAATTCATTGGTTTAGCAGAACATTACAATTGAGTAGCGATGCCAGAAAACGCAACTCAGCAAAATGAGCTGACAGCAAAAAAAAGTCCCTTGATATTGTTTGGATATTCTACAGGCTTAAATACCATTAAATGAAATATAAGGAAATATATTGCGCTCATTTGGGGAAAAGTTTATGCAATATACGTTGGCATGCTGCTAGAAATAATTAAAGCATATCAAAAAGAGCATATTGGTGTTTTATCTCAAAATCCAAAGGGTCACACGAGGAGAAGTTATCAGATGTCAAGAGAACATCACCAAGTTTGGGAGATGCGCCTTTCGTACGTCCTTGCTGCCTACTGAGCATGAAGACCACGTGACGAAACAAAGGGGCCCGCCATGTGCCTCAAAAGGCAGCTATGAACAGCCATTAGGAAGACTTTTACAGTGCCACGTAGCTTAGAAACACAAAGTTCGGTGGACCTGATGGACGCAATTTACATTAAAATAAATGCGTACTAGTAAGTCAATCAGAAAAATACTATTTTAATAGCTACTGGTAGAGTTCAGTATATTAAGGGAAGTAGGACATGCAATTTAAGACCCTTTTGAAAAAAAATATGCACAATGTATACAACATAAACATTGTTACTATGAAATTGTGAGAAGCATGTATGCAGATTAAATTTTATCCTGCATAAGTAAATATTCTACCAGGCAATCTTGTGAATTTTTGTTTAAAAACTTAGTCTTGGTTAACGACGTGAAGTTAATTTGTTATAATGCTGATTATTTTCATAAAATCTTAAATTAAAGCCACTTGATGTTGTGTTAATAAGTGTAATATAACCAATTCCACCAACATAGATTTCTGCCGCTCAGGCACTCAATGCCTCTTGATCGAATTTCAAATTTAAAGATAAAAAGATGAAAGGCTTCTAAATGCAAAAATTTACTTTCCTCTTTAATTTGAAAATAAAAAAGAATTTATAAAAACGGCGTCTTTGTTTAAGGAAGAGAAAAAGTTAGTTTCTTTTAGTATACAGAATAAGAGAAAGTATTCTTCAAGGACTGCAGTTTATGGCACAAAACACGCGACACTTATATTAAACTTTTAGCCACACATAAATACTGCATTCGAAAATGTCCAGGCTTAAAAAATCAGACGAAGTGGGCAGCAATTTAATGAACTACTTTCCCTCGCTTAGGTATTGATGTGACATTTATTAAATATCTGCACGCTTGGATAATAATATTTGTCCCTACTTTACCCTCGAAAGTGTGGACCACAAGACTTTTATGAAAACGCAATGCTACCTACACGGCTAAGATATTGCTTTTTGCAAGAAAAATGATTCTTTCTGCGTATAATAATCATATGCCACATCATCAAGCATAACATAGGGTTATTTTAGGCATAGACACTCTTGGCCCAACGGCTGGCAAATACCCAATTGAAATTGTCAATTTCTCTCGTGTATCTTCGGAGAACACAACATCGCCCTCAAAAAGCTAAATTGGTTTGCAACACACGATTTTTGGTAAATTGAAGTATACACAAGTGTTTACTGCATCTGTATCGTCTTTTTTGATTTAAGCATTTTGGCCAGGCCGAAACAGAAGGAATGTATATAAACGGAAGGGAGACAATACGCGAGTCTTATGTTTTGTTTTTAAGTGGGCGGTCCCCACGTCGACATTAAACTGACTTTTACTTATTTTATTATTTGCCGGTAATTTTGCTTGGGCGTGGCCCTTTTTAAAGCTCACTCACACCCATACAGATCCTCCACGAAGGACAATAAACTTCCCTTTAAAAGCAAAAGTGCAATGCTCTGTGCAAAATACTGCGCGTGTAACCACACTGAGATCTGCCGATTGCTGAAAACACTTGGTCTCCCTCTCAGCAGACTATTATATTTGACAAAACACGTTCAGCAAAATTTCGGGTCTTTTCAGTTTCTTTTCTCAAGGTTGGAGTAAGCCAGCCATCTTTTACTCGTAACGTTTTGTATTTAACAGCAATTTTTTGTTCCCTTATATGCCCCGCCGTTGTGTCCCATAAAATCAGGTAAATATGAGCCTGATTGGCGCCCTTGGCACGTTTTCTAGGCGGCCCCTACAAGAAATCCCTAACAAGAAATATTCTTAAGTCCTAGCGGCACCGGACAATACCTCGGAGTTTTTTTATTTTTACTGTATGCTATTTTGTGGCTTAAATTTGCTTTCGACCCTCATATTACTGTCATAACTTAAACGTTACGACGGCTTTTCGGTTGATTTCGCTTTTCATCCTCCTTTTTTCTGGACTGCTCATGTTTTTTCCTGTTGTGTCACAAACAATTCTCCCATGTCGTCTAATGCACACCATTATTTTCCAGTTACATTAATTATTGATCCCAATGCTTCCCAAACTGTCACCATTTTACGTGGAATGGTTCATTCAGATAAACATGTCATCACATAAACGCTCATTTTTGCTTAATTTTAGTTTACGCACCGTAATTCGTTGCTATACAGTGGCTGCTGTGAAAGTATTCGAATAAAGTTAACAACTTAATGCACTTATTTATACAACCTTCGCAGACTACCTATGCTACTACACCATGCATAAACTCCTATTATCACTGGAGCCGTAAGGCCAGAGGTCGGGCCTAGACATATATGAGATCAACTTCCAGTCATAATTTTGCCAAATGCAATATATGCGAGGCTTCGTTTCTTCAAATATCCATTCTCACAGGGATCTTTCGCCACAGGCAAAGCATTTTTCAAAGGATTTTTTTACTTAAGATGATTCTGCAGATGATAGCCGTTATTAAAAATTACCACTGAACACAACCTTGGTCGTTTTGTTAAGGAAAATTGCACTGCGGATATTTGGTTGCACTGATTCGTTAGGAAATGGCATCTTCTGCCATAGTGAGCATTGTCAGTTTACTTCTGTCTGGTTGTTTATATTTTTTCGCTTGCATCCATACACAAACAGATCGATACAATAACCCTATTCGAGACGGCGTTGCCCAGGATCGGTTATTCGTTTTGAAGAGATAGTAACATGCACGATTCACAATTAGTTCAGCTGCATCAATTGTATTGGATGATCAATTGGGCATTGAAATGGCGTTTTACGGAACGTGGCGGGGTTTGAAAGCTGCCACATTAAAATGAGTTTGAGGAGGGCTGAAGTATTTTAACTGCAGAATGGCACTGAGCACAGAAATGCACGCTTTTAGACTGATTTGGAACTGCCTTAAAGTATTATGGCCCATAATTAGAATTCAAAAGGTTTATGAAGATGGATCTCTGGGCATGAGTAAGGGGCTTTTAATAAACGTTAAACACGGTATATAGGTGCATGGTAAATGTTGTTAGCGTTCACGTGCAACATGCTCTGCATCTGTATGCATAACTAAACTAAGCGGCGTAAGACGATACATGAAAGGTAAGGAAGGCTTTCCGGCAGTCAATGATGTGTACACTGGAATCATGGTTTTATTTCCTTGACAGACGGGGAAAAGCAAATCGCCGTTCAAAAACAGACGGGCCACTGCATCATCTTACGCGAAAACCGCAACGCCAGATGGTCATGACTGGCACAACGAATTAGAACACACTCGGTTCATTCATTGGTTTTTCTGTACTTTTAAATTTTACGATGGAACCCTTTGCACACGCAAACTGTGTCTGCTAGTGTTCTGTGAGTTTCTCTCTGTAGATGAATCCGCGCCGGATTTCGAAACGTCAGACGAATAAACATATTGTGCCAGCGATCGAGTCGCCTTATACTACTAAATTACTTCCTGGGACTCGCATGTTTGCTCGTATTAGAAATGTTTGATTCTGTCGGTGATCCTAAATCATAGGTAATGGTAGGACAATAGGAGCCATTCGCATGGGCTTTCATTTTATTCAAGTATGTCTGGTGTTAATAGTAGGCAGCGCCTTTGAAAACCCTATTGATTCCATGCCATTTGGTCATGTACATATGCACACGCAAACTTAAAGTAAACTTGATAAAGTCTAAGTACCATTTTTAGTATGTTATTAATACCTTTTGTGTGGTGTTAGCTAGTTAAGCTGATGTTAAGAGACGAAGGGAAGGATATGATTATGTCATCAATGAAGCCATCGACACTGCTCAATCACATAATGTCTTCTGCGGACGAAGAATTCTGCTATCGGAACATGGTTAACGCATGAGGTTTTT
>JAYGXS010001783.1:0-12386 GCA_036362985.1 Ligula intestinalis | reverse complement strand
AATGTTGAAGTTTAAAAGCCAACGAGCAGACCAGCAGCTAAGTCAATTGAGGCTCTCTTGAAGCGCTTTCCTATCGGTGTCAGACCTGATGGCTCTCCAGAGTTTGACGTCGTCGGCAAACATGATAGCGCTGCAACCCAGGTCGTTGACACAGTCGTTGATATAGATAAGAAAGAGCAGTGGCCCTAAGGCAGAGCCTTGGGGGACGCCACTCAGAACAGATGTAGGGTTTGACTTTGAGTCACCGATGCACACAGTTTGCGATCGCCCTGTGAGAAAATCTGTGATCCATGCCAGCAGGTTTCCTCTTATGCCAATTTCTGACAATTTATACATTAGACGCTTATGTGGGACGCTATCGAATGCCTTCTTGAAGTCCGTATAGATGACGTCAACCTAACCATCTTCATCTAGTGCGCGAGTCCATTGCTCAGTGGAGAGTAGAAGGCTGGAAAGGCAAGAATGGTTCTTTCTGAAGCCATGTTGGAGGCCTGACAGTAGGTTGTTCTCCTCCAAGAACTTCATTGTCGTCTTCTTAATTATCGTTGCCATCACCTTACAGCAAATGCAAGTTAGGCTGACGGGCCGGTAATTTTTGACCTTCGTTCGGGCTCCGCCCTTGTATATCGGGTAAATATTTGCCATTTTCCATTCAGATGGCAGTTTTCCTAGTTCAAATGAAGAACGAAAGATATGTGCTAGGGGCTCTGAGAGTTCGCTTGCCAATTATTTCAAGAACTTGGCTGGTATATTGTCTGGACCGGATGACTTTGCTTCTTTGAGGCTCTGCAGCTCCCTCTCAACTACAGATGTTGGAAATAGTAGAGAATGAAGTGCTGGACCGGCTTTTGCAACAGCACTGTTGGCATTATCAAATTGAAGCTCGGTTTCCCTAGTGAATACCGAGGCAAAGAACCGGCTACAGTACTCGGCTTTCTCGTCATTCTCAACGACTTCTCCGCTATCATCATTCTTATGTACTGCGACAGGATCCTTGTTTTTAATCTACTGTTAATATGGCGGAATAGAATTTTGGGCTTTTATTCAGCCTGTTGGAGGATTCTTGATTAATAGTTTTTCCTGGCCTGGCGAATTGTCTTTTTTACTGCATTTCTTTGGCGTCGGAATTCCTCGAGGTGTACTGGCGACCCAGTTTTCCTGAATAACTTCCATTTCCTATTCTTCTTCTTCAGTTGCCTGTTAAGGTCTCTCGTCAACCAGGCAGGACGACTAGTCGTCTTGTGTACCTCGACCGGACAAAAGCGCTTAAGCAGATCTAATGCAACCCTCTTGAGTAATATCCAATCCTCCTCCGGATCCCCTTGAGTAGGCAGTCCCAATTCACGGACGATAGTGCATTCTTCATTGAATTGAGATCTGCCTTCCACATGTTTGGCTGGTCCTCCGTTTTCCTCAGCCGTTGAGTATGGAGTGAGTAATCCCACAGTAGAGTCGTATGGTCACTCTTACCGAGCGGAGCACTTGAATGCACTTCATCTATGTAGGATGAATCCTTCGTGAAAATGAGATCCAAACAAGTAGCACGCCGGTTTTCTCGAAATCTGGTTATGCCCTTAACGTTCTGAACTAGAGACAGGTCAAGCGTGAGATCCATTAATTTGGAACTAAAGGAAGTTGACGCCGCCTCAACTGTCAGGTTGTCCCATTCAATTGCAGGGGCGTTGAAGTCACCAACGATGAGAACCTCCTGGTGGCTAGCAGCTTCTTTCACCAGACCAAGGAGCGAGTCGTCGGCTCCACTCACAATGTTTGGTGGCCGGTAAACGGCCAGAAATTCAAGGTTCTGTGAATTCACCTTCTTGATCTTTAACCAGACAAACTCATACTCCAGGGCTGCAGTGTGTTCTCTTTCTACAACAGAGATTTCAGTTCTGACATACACGACAACCCCACCTTCTTGTCGGTTTTGGCGGTCTTTGCGGAAAAGCTGGTATGCTGGAATCGAAATCTCAGAATCTGCGATTTCTGTTTCTAGCCATGTTTCCGTTATGGCAACTACATCAGGTTTCCGCTCCGAAAGTACTGCCTTGAGTTCATCAATTTTTGAGGGAAGACTTTGGGCATTAGTGTAAAGAAAGCTCAATTTAGACTTATTCACCACTTTATGCAGGTGGTTGCCTCTTGCGTGAGATTGCATGCAGGGAGCTGTCGGTGCTGATGGAGATGGACTGTTATCCATCCCGACTAGGCTTTTAGTGTTATCGGCTTTCTCCAGAGGAGTGACCTCGGGACATGGACGATCTCCCCGTTCAGAATTCGAAGATAGCTCTCGCCGAGTTCGCATCTCCTGTGGAGTTCTACTTTTAGCAATCTCCATTTCTCCCGCTCCGCGGGGAAAAAATCCCGCTGAAAAAAAATCGTCGGGTGTGAGTATCTAAGTATTGGTTTCCTGCTTAACAGTAGCTGGAACTCAGCCTCACTCTTCAGAACAACCTTCAACGGTCTTGGTTGGCGTTGTTCATCTTTTGAGTCTGTTGTACGGCCCATTCTGAATGCCTTTAGAATCCAATAGCTAACAACGAAAGTCCGCCAGAGGGCTAGGTGAACCGAAATCCCGAAAATAATATTTCCCACGAAGGACGAGAAATTTAAACCGCAATTTGAAGCGCGCGGTCGTCTGTATAAGGAATACAAACATGCGGTATAGTTTTAAATTCATTTCTGGAAGGAAAAAATATGCGATATAAACCCATTTATCTGTGCGGCCTTGGCAGAAATTCGATCTGCATGAGGTGAAAATGCAAGCTTATTCGTGTAAGTAAGACCCAAATCCTTTATCTTAAATCTTTCTAACAGTGGACTTTTTTGGAAGATAATGAGTCCAGGAAGCCTTGCGGGACCAAAACGCATGAAACTACATTTGGATGGCGAAAACTCCATCTGCCATGTAGCGGTCCATCTTGAGAGGGTACGCAAGTCTGCGTTAACTTTATCAACACAACTACTGGCCGTGTTCTTAGAAAATGAGTAAATACCCTTAATGTCAGCAGCGTAAATGAAATTTTCCGAATTATTTAGCTCTGTTGAAATTTCAGTTATGTAAAGACTGAAAAGGAGGGGACCTTAAACCGTGCCTTGTAAAACGCCTTCTCGTGATCGGCTGAGGCATCGAGTAGCTATTGGCTTCTAAGACCTTCTGGCTGTGGTTAGACAGGTAGGAGGCAATGAAATCGAGGAGGGGAGGCCTGATGCCTAGGGGTTCCAGTTTCACTAGAAGGCGCCTATGCGGCACCTTGTCAAATGCTTTACTAAGATCAAAGTAAATCATGATGACTGATTGCTGTTCATTCCGAAGTGAAGTAACCAGGTTAAGGAATGCCAAGTGGCAGCTTTCGCATGATCTTCCAGGTGGAAATTCATGCCGTGAGGCGTTTGATAGTTTATTTTCTACACAAAAATCTAGAATTTGATTAAAAATGATCTTTTCCGGAAGTTTGGCTAGGGCCGGCGTTTTATGAACACCTCGGTAGTTATTTACGTCTGAACCAGATCCTGCCTTGGAAGACTGGAAGAATAATAGATGTCTTCCATGAGTCAGGAAAGTAACCGTTAAGGAGTTAAGCTGAGAATAGATGACTAAGCAATCGGGGGAAGCTGAATACTCTCTTGATAAGTGAATTTGGAAGGCCGTCCGTTCCCGAGGAGTGCGATTTTTTCAGACGGATAATGTGCTTACGAGTTACTTCTATGGAGAAATCTACGGTAATGATAGTATTGACTGATCATGGCTGAAACGACGAAACCGGTTCTGATTCCGTCGTAAGGTGCTTTGCACAGAATTAGTTAAACAGTTCAGCCTTCTCAGACTCATCTTGCACAAAGGTTTTATCTTCATTCAGTAAACGGGGGATTTCGTGACCTCATTTAGCGGAGGACCAACGACAGAACAGTTGGGCAATATATTTTTTAGAGTTTAACTCGCTGAGTGCGCAAGATTCCCTCTGTTTTTTACATGCAAGATGAATCTTAGACGCTTATTCGAAAATTTATGCGATTCTAAGGTGCACAGATAATGAACTAGTAGACTGGTCTTACAACTCTTTTTGCAATTTCTTTAGTCTAGACAAAAAAAACTGAGGATAGGTGGGGTCCGAAGTATAAGGCTTAACATTTTTGATCGGCACAAAATCCAAAATGCTATTTGAAAGTGCCGTCATTAAGTCACAAAGAATTTTTACACTGTTCGTGGATGAAAGCTTCTGCCATTCTAGTGAGTCCATAAAGTTGTTAATTAAATTAATATTAGCTAGGTCAAACGCACGATAGGTACAAATGGTGCTAGCCTTTTTCGTAGAAGCAAGCGGACGACAACAATTGATTAAAGTATGGTTCTGATTGTAGTCAACGAAATAGGGGGAAATGTCATTCGTGAAAATTAAATCCAAAATATACTGATCCCTTGTTGGGGAACAGACCAGCTGAGACCAGTTTGAAATATTGATGGTACCTAGGAAGGGCTGAAATCTGGATGGACAACAGTTCAATGACCAATCGATTTCGGGAAAGTTGAAATCCCCAGCGATAACTTTTGCATCAAAGACGGACTCCGAAATCAGCCTTAATATTTCGCAAAGCTTTTCATCATCTTCCGATGATGAGTTAGGAGGACTATAAATGCATTCGGTAATCGTCTTTTGACGGGGAGGCAGGGTAATGAATGCAAAGCAGTAAATGTCCGAGAATGACTTAGCATCTAGGTCGAACAGGAAATACTTAAAAATAGCTTTAATATAGGGAAGACAACTACCACCACGCTTACTAGGGCGGTCTTGACGGTAGAAATCATACTCGTCTATTATGAGTAAAGCGTCGGAAATAAGTGGATGGGTCCACGACTCTGTAATGCATATAACATCCGGCTTCAGCTCGAACGCAATAGCTCTAAGTTGAGCCATTTTATTTAAAACAGATCTTGCAAGATGATCTCTAGTGTAGCTTGAGTAATGGAATTAAGGTTATCTTTATTGAGTAATAATAATTTGGAGGTGGGTAATTTGGTTGGAAGTTTGGAGAATAGCCATAAACTGGAGCAGGACCATTAACATAAGAAAGCTGAGGGGGATAGCTAAAGGTTCCAGGTAGAAAGCTTTGTGAGATCGATGGACCATAGGGATAAGTGCCGTGGTGAGCTTGCTGGTAGTTACCGGGAAATTGGGAAAACCAAGATGGGAAATAGAGGCTGGTGGGCGAGGTAAGGTAACTATGAGGATTAAGCGGTGGAAAGCCTGGCCCAGTATGATAATTGTGATAAGTAGGGTAACCTATATCTTTGTTATCTTCTTGTTGTATAGGCTTAAATTGTGTTTGGGAAGGCTTCATGCTCGCGATTGAGTTCCGGATCCCACCCTTTCGACGACCTGAATTGGGTGATTAAATAGAAGGTTTGGGAGGACTCTGATTGAGTATCGAAGCTGTTGGTCTACCTGACGTAGAGGGCTTTTCTGAATTTCTAGGAGGGCTACCAGAATTACTAGCTATGGCAACTGGGGAAGCATCTAAGTTGGAAGTAGACGGGGATGTCTGGTGACTTGAGGGGGAAGAGAAAGTTGCTGTACTTGGGAGCAGTAATCTAGGTTTGGCAGGAATAAGAGTACATGGCTCACTAGGCTTCCTAGAGCTACGACCAGGAACTTGAGCCGGTTGCGGTAAATTAACAATTTAATTAGAAGAACTTGACGCTATTCTTCGCTCCATTGGAGTGAGATCATGACAGAGGAAATACCTTGTATTTCTCAGATATTTGGAAACAAGCTCTTGCTGTTTAAAAATCACGTCTATTTCAATGAGTGAAAATAGCTTGACTAAAATGGGTGGGTTTTTACTGAGAGATGACATTCTAATAGCCTCTGCTATTTTAAAGTTAAATCCGCAGGGGTAGAGGAAATTCATTGCAACGTCCATTGGGCGAATTGATTTCGGAACGTTTTTCCGAATAAAATTGTACGTCCTTTTTGTCTATCCTGTGACCCACTTGCGACCAAATTAACGAGAGTATCTAAACGTTTGCATTCCTGAGAGGAAACTGCAGTGATATTCCCATCAAATAGGGGCCCAAGGATTGAGAGAACTTACCCAAATTTCAACATAAACTCGTTGCAATTTTTCATTGCAGACAAATCTATTTGCTCGGCATTCAGATCAGACTGAATACTGATGTCAGTCTGAAAACTGATATAAGTAATAATGTTTGCTTTTCGCAGACGCCGCTTGGGTCTGGAATTCTGAGGATTCCTACTGAATGAACAATAAATAAATAATTTTTTTATTTTAGGCCTGGAGGGCCTCGTCATTGTAAACTTAGTGCTGTGGAAAAATGAATACAAAGTTGATAAATGCTGCTCTCCATGAAAAAAACCCACATAGACAGTGGGAGCGTTTAGAAGTGTTCATATTCACCAACATATCGTCGTTTTAAAATAGTAGTCAATGCATGGTGAACTAAGGAGGAAGCAGTGAAAAAAACTCCTACCATTTAAGCTGGGGTGGAGTTCAGCGAACCCCCGCTTTAAAAAAACAAAACGTTGGAGGAAAAAAATTGCTTCATAAAAAATAAGGGGGTTTGTTGAGAGGATTGATTGTAGTGCAAATGAGACAGGACTGTTGATGAGAACGAATGAGGGATTGGAAATGCTTCTTGTAATTGGAGAATTCATATAACAGCAGGGGCTGTCATTCACCATTGTTACACCGCCCGACTGGCTTCATGATCAACCATCAACCATCGCCTTCATACTTTTCGTAGCAACAAGTATATTAATCAGGAAAACAGTCAAGAATTCAGAATAAACTAACTGTTTAAGCTTATATAAGTTGCTGAAAGCAAGACAGATGGTTAACAGAATGGTAAATAAGCAAGCAGAGACCAAACCAATAAAAGAAATGAAAGCAGATTTTTAAAGCGTAAGTACTGGTACTTACAGATAATTTATATAAGAAAACGAAAGACTAATAGTCGTATCTTCTCTTAGATAAATCAATTTAATTAAGACTGATGACTTAGCTGAAATTTCGAAACCAGCGCTCGACCTTGACCTTGACCTTGTCTAAAGACCTTGTTCCAAAGACCTTGGCGAAGGAGTCTTTATCAAAGGCGCAGAAAGCCCGTTTGACAAGGTACAGGGCTGACATCGCAGACATGGCTCCTTTTGGGCAGTGCAGCGAGGGCTTGAGAGACATAGAGATCCATACTCCCAAATCTTTCTACGCGTCCACTTCCTGCAGTTGGATGCCATTTAGGCTGTAAAGCATGGGGTTCTGAGAGTTAGGTCGGCCAACTCGTAGGATACTGCATTTGTTCTCGTTCAACAGCAAAAGCCAGTCTTTAGACCAAGTTTGAAGACGGTCTAGGTTTATCTGCAAACGCTCTTCGTCAGCTGAATTTCTGATGACATTTCAAATCTTCATGTCATCGGCAAACATAGACACATCGCAGTCCAGTCCACGGACGGAGTCATTAACGTATATAATGAACAGTATAGGGCCAAGGACAGAGCCTTGGGGGACACCGCTCTCGACTGCAACGTCTGCCGACTGCTGGTCATCAATATGGACAGTTTGGGAGCGGCCAAGTAAGAAGTTTTGAATCCACTTCAGCAGATTTCTTCGAACACCTATTTGGCTGAGTTTGTGCAGAAGTCGCTGATGTGGGATGCTATCAAATGCCTTCTTGAAGTCGATGTAGATTACATGAAGCGGATTTCCTCCATCCACTGCCCGGGTCCAGCGTTCCAAACAATACAGCAAGTTCGTCACGCAGGACCTGCCTCTGCGGAATCTATGCTGCGCATCCGATACAAGGCTATGCTGCTCTTAGAAACGCTTCAGATCTCGCTTTACTACCTTTTCCATGATTTTGCATCATATCGAAGTAAGGCTCATTGATCTATACTTGTTTGCGGAAACCTTTTTGCCGCCTTCATACAACGGTGTGATCTATGCAAATTTCTAAACGGCGGCTAAACAACCAGCATCAAACGAGGTAATAAAAAGCATGGAAAGCGGTTCAGCCAGCTCCCCAGCAAGTTCTTTCAGTTATTTGTGCAGAATGTCATCAGGACCAGATTATTTCGAGTCATCTAGTGTTAACAGCTCTTGACGAACACTTTCTTTTGCGAAAGGTACACAATCAATGTTTGGACCATCGTCTAAGCCATGGTTGGGAGGGATGAATTCACTTTCAATTGTGAAGATCGATTTGAAAAATCGCGAGAAATGCTCAGCTTTTGCTCCATCCTCAGTAATTTCTGTTTCGTCACTTGCTTTCAGAAGGGGGACTGGGTCTCATTTTCGTGTAGTCTTTCAAAGGTAGCCGTAGGATAGCTTAGGATTTTTAACTGCCCGGTTCACCAAATCCTTTTCAAAATCTTGGCATACCCTGAAGATAAGTCGATTAACGAGGTTCCTTTGCGCTTTGTACGCATTGATAGATTCCGGAGTCCTATTAGCGCGAGATTTCCTCCACAGCCGCCCCTTTTTTCAGCACTTGAGTCAGCCACTGGGGTCTGTTTTTTAGTTTTCTCCGAGAAATTGGGCAGTGTTTACTGAGGAGAGTATGCAGTAACTCATTGAAGCATTCCCAATCATCGACTATATTACCGAAAAAACCGAATCCCCTTTGATGTTGTTCGTTTTGGTGTTCATTTGATCGAAGTTGCCACGCCATATATTCCTTCTTACCCTAATGGGCTTGTCGAAATGAGAGATCATCGATTACAGAAGGTTCCCAAGTCAAGAAGTCAGTAAGACCAAATAAGTAGGACAGTGTTCTGTGAAAAGGAGCTAACAAAAGGCTCTGTAGAAACAAGGTGGGCACACTGAGTAAGCCAGTTGACGTGTGTCTGGTCTGTGCGTCCGCACAGAGGTTATGCGATGCTGGAGCGCCCGCCAGCCAAGCAGCAGAAGGTGCCTAACTCGCGAGAGGCAAGCGCCAGACATCAAGACGACTTTGAGGCTTGTCACGACCGCGACGCCTGCGTGGTTCGGAAAAAGGCATCATGGGTCACGCTGGGCGCTGCGGCGAATTTGGCCACACGCGCGCGAGTGGCGGTGCATAGATTGACAGCAACGAAAAATCTGAACACTGGGGATAATAAAAGTACCGCAACAGGCTGTTCAGGTACCAAGAATATTGAATAGTCCCAATGTAGTACGACGTGATCGCTTCGACGCAGTGGAGGTAGAGATTGCACCTCGTCGATGCTGTCCACCGATTTTGTGAGTACAATGTCTAGGCAGTTTTATCGCTGCCCCTCACGCACCTTGGTGGGCAACAAAATGTGTTCAATGAGGAAGGAACTGAGTGTCAGGGCTATTAAACGCTGGTTGGATGCTTGCTGCGGACCACGTACGTGTGTTGAACTCCAATTGATGAGCAGAGCATTAAAGTCACCCATAATCAAGACGGCCTGCCCAGTAGATAATCGTGCTAACTGCTCTAGCAGGCCAGCGTCAGTCTCGGGATCACTTCTAGGTGGTCGGTCAACAGTCAAAAATTCAAGACTGGGTGATTACGGTACCTTCATAGTAAGCCAGAGAGCCTCGGTACTGCAAGCAAAGCCTTCCGTTTTTTCTGAGACCAGTAGTCCATGTTTCACGTTAGTTATAACACCTCCTCCTTGCCGCCCTCTCCTATCCCTTCGAAACAAAGTAAATCCGGGTAGTGCCACATCGTGGTCATCCACGTTTTCAGAAAACCAGGTTTCTGTTAAAAAGATAATGTCGGGGGACACATCAGATATTTGCACTTTCAGTTTATCTAACTTGGTAGTTGACTCTGTGCGTTGGCGTACATAAACTTAAGCGACTTATTCTTTGCAACTCTTGATACGGTCCACTTTGAACCTCCCGTAAAGGACAGTTACGCCTTCATTCGAATTGGTTCTGTCCAACGAATACGAGGAGGACGGTGCACTATCCGTTCGTCGTAGATTGTCAAATTTTACGCCCCATTCTCTTCTCACAATCGCACTTCGAGAACTAACTGTCGGTGTATTTTCCACTCCATCGGTGTAAAGTCAGGCTGAGAAAAAAACTTCGCAATTGTTATCCTTGATTCTGAATGAGTTTGACTTGTTCTTCAATATCTAACACTACTTTTAGCGGTCGGGGACGTTTACGTTCTCATATGTCATTTGGGCGCATTCCAAGTCTTGAGTGCTTTCGCATATCAACCACCTCGGTGGGCAGCAGGAGCTTGTTGAGGAGACCTTGGAAAGGCCCATTGTCTGCCAACTCCCGATCTGTGAAAGTCTTGGCCTCGGATTCTGGAAGTCCAAGTATTATCAGATTTTGCGATCGGTTGGGTGAACCTCTCGATGCTTCCGTAAAATCGAGCTTTGTGGAAGACAAAATTTGCTTGTTATGGTGTAACGATGGCTTATGCACGATCTGAGGTTTTTCAAACACCAATTCGGTGAAACCCCCATCTACACGTGTTGTATCCAATGACTGGCGTGTTGCTGATGGATGTTGCCCATCGGTATCGCGTACTTGGCTATTCGCTTTGCTTGCATGAGTGTAACTTGGACCCTCTTCCACGTCGTTCGTTAGCGTAGCTGCCTGCTCGTTCAATAGATAAGGATTGAGCCCCAGCCCCGCAGGCTTTTTGTTATATTTCGATACTCCTGCATGTTCGATACCCGTATCTGTTGCTGAAGCATTATGTTTATGAAATTTGCGACTTTATTACTGCCCTTCTGCTTTACCATGTCTTGCTCTTTCGGTATAGAGGCCTCGAAACTAATTAATAACTGCAACTTTGAGTGCTCATAACACCGATCGTTTGTGGAGTGTGATGCATGCCAGCCGGTTTGTCTGATAGACCGGGTTCGAGCCCCAGCCCTGCCGGACTATCTCTGACATTATATACCTGCGCATGTGCAATAATAAGTTGTATATTTCAGGCCCAATGGGCCACATCAATAAACCAAAAAATCGATAACACGAAGTATCCGTAGTCTACAGCTATAAGACAAGTTTAACTGTTTAGAAGCGAATTTGTTAGATTCGAAAAAAAATGAATACAGCAGTGTAATGCGGAAGGTGAAATTCAAGGGCACACACAGATGAGCCACATCGTTATCTAGCTTTCGACTATGTATTCCGGTACCCACTGCCTCTGTTAGTAAGGGGGGGGGCTTGGAAGCAAACTCAGTCGAAGCTGAGCGTGGGGCAGAACAATAGGTATTAACGAAACATTACTGGTATAGACGGGTTCCCGGCACTACACTAAGTTGACGCCAGAGAGGCCTATCAGGTCATATACCAGGAACCAACGCATTACTCTAAAGGCTTGCGTAAACGGGTGCTAGCCACAGCTGAGGCAGTGGCAATTCGTTTAGCAAAACCCATTCGCGGCGGTCAAAGGACGCTGGTGCATGCAGTCTCCCTCTCATGGCCGACCGCATACAAGGATCCCACACCGCCAGAAGGCACTACGTCAGAAGCTACGCAGCCCGAAACCATACTACTGACAGCCGCAGAGAACACCCGTGCGAGCACCCTGCTCACAGTCACAGGACGCACGCCGCGCCTCTGACATCGTTCGCGAGAAAGCCCTCCCCCATTCAACATGCGTGACAACCCAACGTCCTCGGCATGCTGAGTTCGGCTCACAGGAGACGAGGGAACCAGGAGATGACTAATTACCTCCCCCTCCCAACTCAAGAAATGTATTAGCACTGTACTGAACTGCCTGCTTTAGTCACCTATTTTCCATGCCACCGTAACTGCCTGAACTGAATGACCGAAAACAGCTCTTTGCCAACACGACCTTTCAATCTTTGACGAAATGGTAATTTTTGCCGAACTGCGGCTTCATTTGGTTGGCTGTGGACGGCAGAGTGCTCATCGTGCGGGCAAAGCTACACAACAGTTTCACGGTCTCAACTAACGTGCAGATAAAGCTGGCAGCTGGCTTGTTACGCAGCCTTTGTATTCTTCATGCACATAGACGTCTTATAGAGAAATATCGCCAAGAATTTGTCAATAGAAATGTACTTAAATGGCAAAATAACTAAAATGTGCATTTTTTCTGTAATTTTTATATTCGCTTTTATTGAATTGACAAACTCAATTTTAAAAGTTGTACTCCCTAATCTTCGTCAATTAATTTTACCTGAACCGAATGTACCATACTATTACAAAGCCCGTGTCTAAGAGTGAGAGCTAGCGAACCGAGAAGGACCGAGAAGCAGGAGACAGTTTTCATTCCTGGCATGTGTTTTGGTGTATTTGTACTAAGCCTTCGAATTAAGAATGATTTATTGGAAACAACAGAGATACAGGTAGTTGTTATCCTTTGATAGCGAATAGACACCGTTGTAGTGGCTTTATCGCTACAAATATATAAAACGTCTTAGCAAATA
>JAYGXS010001782.1:0-12394 GCA_036362985.1 Ligula intestinalis | reverse complement strand
CGAAATTCAAAGTGTAGAGTTAAGTGGAGTGAATTGAATTGAACGTCTGAGTCGTTTTTGCAGGTTGGAGAAACGTTGGAGTCAAGTGTTGAATATAAAAGCGTCGGGATCGACAATTCGGGATACGATGTGGTACAGCCAGATAAAAGACGAGAGAACGTTTCCCATCATGCATAAGCTAGTGGAATAGGATAAGGCGTGGAAGGCCATAGTGTAAGGGAGAATTTACTAAGGTAGGAACAAGCGTAGTATGTAAGCAATAGAAAGGTAACTTCCAGACGAGTGCAGGCCAGCCTTGAATGAGCCGGAGTCCAGAGAGTCTGCAACCGAACAGTGAGTCGTCGACTCTGGAAGTGACTGAGCGTAAACATCTCACCCGCATCTCGAGCACTGGTCTTGCCTTGAGAATTGATTGTCGAGTGAGGCTAGACCGCCTTGAGAAAGCCAGACAGGAATGACCTTGAACGGAGGCCTTGACTATGGTGTCTTGCGGATGCGTGGTAGTCACGCTAGACATGACCTAGTCCGCGTGGCGTCCGAGAAATGTATGACGAAGAAAGGAAGTCGGTACAAAACTGCCCCTCCCATGGGAACGGAGTTCAAATAATGTTAATGGGAGGAAAATGTGTGTAGGTTATGGGCAGGGTACAAATTAGTAACGGTCTTAACAATGCGTACCATATAGGATCAGTGTAAAAAATGGAGTATAAATATTAATAAAGATAAGTTGTGGATATATAAGTGAATAAGAAGGGTTTACCACATAATGAAAGGATATTTATGGATCGTGGTATGTTGACAATCTATACCAGATAATCGGCAGGTTGATATGATGAGAGTGTAGATCGTTAACGGCGCGCCCTTCGAAATCACTGTGAATTTTTCGGACTCCAAAGGGATTTAGTGGTTTCGGGATTTCATACTTCTGGACACTATCGCGGACTCCAGCTATTTAGCATTAGATACTATTCAACAATCTCGTCATCGTGGAATTTTTATTGTGTCGAAATTCATCAGAAGACGGAAGCAATGTGGAATTTGTTTCTCAAGTCGGTGAACTGAAGTTGCGGCCTACAAACAAACAAGCGAAAACAGCCTAAAAAACCAAGTTACAAGGATCTCAATCTTTCTTGAAGATTAGCAGTTTTTCAGGACCTTGAAGATCTACAAACAGCTGAGTCGTTCCTGAATATCCTGCATATTGTTTATACATATTTGAAAGTGCTTCTAAGCAATTATGCGTATTGTTTACTCAGTCTGCTTCATATATTTGCAATACTCTACACACCGTTGGAAGAAATCGCTATTTAATATATCAGTCAACACACTACGTCACATTCACAAAGGCAAATTTAAAATTTTGAATGTAATCGTTTCGTTTGCAACTTAAATGGAAGTTGAAACTATTGCTCTCCATAATTCTACAAGGCTGCCAGTGTGGCCGGCTATCGAACCATGGATGCCTCGGGTGGAAGTCGAATGGCTAACCGACAGAGCTATAGAAGCGTACAGCCATAAGGATCAAATTCAATCATCAAATACAAAAGATCGGTCACGAAGCTTATTTAAAAACCCTCCTGCCAAGCGAACTAAAAGTCTTTAAAGTTAAAGAGATGAAACTTATAAAGATGAAGCCTGTATATCATATTTTACCATTCTTAACAAATTTACGAAACTTGAGGAGGTGGTTAATAGTCTTAGAGTGGAGATGGAAGAGCTGAAGAAATTTTCTCGATTTCTTCCTCACGAGGAAAAACTGACGATGCATGAACTTGAGGGAGCGGACCTAACGTACGCAACAGCAGCATTCCTCGCCGAAGCATCTACGCACAAAAATGATCAGGCAAGTAACATAAATGGTCAAGTTGTCCTCGACGAGGAGCACCGTGATCAAGATTCTGCAAAAATATCTCTAACGGTCTGCGGGACTGAAACTCTGCGCCCAATTTTAGCACATGAGGAACATTCCGAATCAAAAATTTTGCTTATTATAGGCTCATATCCCGGACCAAAAGTGCAAAATGTAACCAGCACATCAACCACTCCTAGTGAGTATGCTAAGGCTGCATACAAATTACAGAAGGAAAGCACAAATGAAGAAAGGGGCAGCTCGAAGCCAGACCTGATCGGTGCCATCCCAGCCTCCAAAAAAAGCCTATCTCTGGTGAAAGTAATGGAAACACAAAGTCAAAAACCATTCCTAGCATCTCGGGGTCTTCCGATAGCAGTAAGACTGGAAATACATCAAGGGTTTCCCTTGACCGAAGAAACTGCATAGTTGTTCAAGACGAGTCAAACGGAACTACAGGTGAGGTATTACAGAAATCGTCCATAAATCATAAAAACAACATTATCGTACAGGGTGCCCCTGAGTCCACGTTTGACAGTACAACGGAACGAGTTGCACATGACTATGATCGAATACACTAATACGTCAGCGATGTCCTTAATAATGGGGAAACCTATACCGTAAATAAGGACTTCCATCTGGGTAAAGCAGACCTAAGCCGCGACCTACAAACAAACCCAAGGCCTCTCAAAGTTATATTTGATAACGAAGGCTCAGCATCAAAACTGCTAAAAGGAAAAACGGCCTTACGAAATTCGCACAAGAAAGTGTTTTTCAGCCAGAGTACGAGCCGAGGGAGCGGATGAAAATGAGGCATCTTAGGATAGAACTGAGAGAGAGGACCGAAAGTGGGGCATAGGGCCTGAAAATAAAAGATGGGCAAATAATAGAAGTCAAGGAGCCCTTCCTCTGGCCAAAACCTCTCACAATGAGGGTTGGGCCTCATGGAGAACTATCACTAAAGATCCTAACCGCAAATGTACAAAGCTTGTTTAACAAGCTTGACGAACTAAAGAACTTCTTCAATGAGGTGAAACCAGACATTATGGCTTTAACTGAAACCTGGCTTTCAAAAGATATCGCTGATTCTAAATTATCGCTTAGAGGATATCAGCTTTTCAGGAAAGACAGAACAACTAGGAGAGGAGGGCTTATAGTCTATGTCACTTGCAAGCTGACAGCCACGGCTGAAGTACCGGTCCCAGCACGAGATGTGGAAATGCTAAATATTACTATATCTGCTAAGTTTGCCAGGCCACTGACGCTTTCGGTGACATACCGCCCGCCAAACCATACTTCTGACCAAGACACTATCCTCATAGCAGAATTGTATATGGTAAGTGAAAAAAAGACATCCTCATCGTTGGGGACTTTAACTCTCCTGGTGTTGACTGGCAAACGTGAACTGCACAGGGTCTTCAAGACAACTTCAATCACAAATTACTACAATGGGCCACAGACAAGCTGCTCTGCCAAACCGTCGCGTTTGGAACGTGGGCTAGGGAAGGACAACAGTCAAACGGTCTCGACCTTATCTTTACCCGAGAGGAGAAAACTGTTATTGACCTGCAGGATAGACCCCCATTAGGGTCAAGCGACCATATTATGCTGTATTTTGAGTATTCTCTATTATCCAAACCCTTCTCCTCCGACATATTGGAAAGTAACACTTGGAAGGGCGACTACCCATTTGTGAGAAGAGAAATGTCAGAGGTATCATGGGAAACAGATCTCCATGGAAGATTTTGAGAAACAAAAGCGAAGCTTTAACTTTATACTAAAAAATGCCTCCATATTAAGTCGCCCTTTGGATATTGCAAAAGATTTTCTATGTTCGGGTGGTTTCAACTACAAAATTGCAGAAGCCAAACGCCACCAATCGCGTAGCAAAATCCCGCCCATCCTAGTTAAATTGTTGTCACCGATCGAGATGGGCTCAATCTCTGCTCAACGAGGTCGCATTTCCCGATATTTAGAAATGACTAAAAGTTTCCTCTGTCGAGATCTTACACCAATGGAGCGAAGAAATACGGCTCTCCAGTCCAATAGACAAAGGACTGCTCAGCCTACAATTCCTAAATCTGTTCGTAGTCCCGATGGGGTAAATGCACTCGCTAATCCTCCCCCCCGCATACCTGGCTATACACCTGTTTCGTCCTTTGCTTTCTTCGACTGTATCCAGTAGTCACGCGTACGCCAAACCAGTGATAACAACTATCAAGGTGGTACGGTACTATTAAGAGAAAATAGTACAAAATAAATACACAAACCTTAACAATGGATATTCCACGTCAAGAACAAAGGGAATCCGTCAAAGGGGTATGGGTCCGGTTTTATAGGATCCCAGGAGTCGGTTCCTGGGGGCTCCCATTGGTCTGAATGCACTAGTCCAATGGTGGGGAGGGTGGACAGACCCGAACAGAGACAATGTTTTCTCGGCAAAGGGAGGGGGAACGGACGGGAACAGAGACAATGTTTTGTTGGAAAAAGGGGCGATGCAAGCGCTTGACAGACAGTTGTGGTGGGGTGACTTGACGAGTGGGTCTCGGATCAGCCGCGGGCACTGGGTCAAAAGGGGGGAACAGACGTCTGGGTCGACACCGCCGTCAAGCTGGTCGTTATGTGAGTGTCAACAAAGGGCCGAGACCGGGGGAGGGCAGTATTCAGTCATGTGCATTAGAGTGAGTCATGGGCGGCCAGCACTCCGGGGGGAAGGAGGACAGCCTTCGAAAGTGTAAACAATCATTTTGTAGTTCGGACAGGAGCCACATAGGAGAAGAGATGTGGAGAATTTCAAACTTGTTCAGCCGGAAATGACAAGACCCACTAACGTCAGTGCACCCGTTATCCCTGCCTCCCAGATGTCTATTCAAAGTCCCATAACCGTCAGTACACCTGCTATCCCTACCTCCCAAATGTCTAGTCATAGGTCCATAAACATCAGTGCACCAGTTCGCCCATCCCTCTTGATGTCGGGACCGTCAAGGCCCGCCGCTCCGTCACCTACTACGATTAATACTAGTCTAAATACATTCTCTGTCCAACGATCGATAAATTCTGCTGCCTCTAACTCGGCAACAAGTTCATCAAGAATTTCGCCAACACCGTCGAAAGCGTTTAGGCCTAGCGATTCCCCACCACAACCTAGCTCATCTTTTGACCGTGGGAGTTATATTATTCCCCCGTATAATGCGTTAGTGAACACGCCGGGCCCGAACCAAGAAAAATTTAATTAGCACGCAGTTTTAAATCTAATCGGAGTTGCCGTACAGGACATTCACTGATTAAGACCACTAGTCCTTACGCGAGCGGCCTCAACACTAATTTTATGTCACCGTTCCCCCCTATCAGTTTCTTTACCCATCCTCTACCACCCAATCCTGCTAACTTCTACATGTCTTCTCGCCTCCCCCCCCCCATTCCTCCCAAACGCCCCAGAAGCTTATTTTGGTTTACCCTCTCCTCATTTTTCCCTGCCAGAAAGCGAGGCCCCTAGATATCTCAGACCTTATCAGCCATCCATTATTGGCTGCCCGTATGCTAACAGCTCCATACCCGCCAGTACTTATTCCACAAATAATAACGGCCTACAGTTTGCCTACCCACCCTCAAATTCTTTTTTATGAATGACGATAGCCATAGTCCTGTCACTAGAAACACACTAGATGTCATAGTGCTTAATGCCAGGTCCATTATAAATAAAATGGCTAAACTTCGAGCTATCGCTTTCGAGATGATGCCCGATGTTATATGCATAACAGAATCTTGGACCCATCCAATCATTTCTGACTCCTCCCTTATCATAGACGAGTATAATTTCTATCGTCACGATCGCATAAATAAGCGTGGTGGTGGTTGTCTTCTCTATATTAGAACGTCATTTAGGCACTTTCCGTTTTATCTAAATAGCACGTCCTTCTCTGGAAATTACTATTTCGCTTCTATTATCCTGTCGCCCCAGCAAAAGGCGATTATCGGATGTGTATATAATCCTCCTAACTCTGCATCTGAAGAAGATGCAAACTTGTGTGAAATATTCTAGATTATTTCAGAATCTTCTTTTGAAGTTGAAATTATTGCTGAATATTTTAATTTTCCTGAAATCGACTGGCTTTCAAACTATTGTCCACCTAGATTTCAGCCTTTCCTAGATACCATTTATTTTTCTAACTGGTCTCAACTGGTTAGTTCCCCAACAAGACAGAATCATATCCTAGATCTGATTTTTATAAATGGTATTGTCCCCCTCTTCGTTGATTTTAAGCAGGACATCTTCCAAAGTGATCACACATTAATTCACTGTTGCCTTTTACTTCCTTCTACGGAGAAGGCTAGTGCTAGTCGTACCTATCATGCGTATGACCTCGCAGATATTAGCTCAATCAACAATTTTCTTGACTCATTAGATTGGCAGAGCCTCTCCTCCACTAACGACGCTGCATATCTTTCTGAACTCATGTCGGTCGTTTCTAATAAAATGCTGGAATTTATGCCCACTAAAATTGCGAAACCCTACACACCAGAATCGACCGTCTCTCATTTTCTTTTGCCCAGACTAAAGAAATTGAGGAGGCAGCTGAAAAATAGATCTACTAGTTCGCTGTCTGTGCATCTAAGAATCGCAGAGATCTTTGAATTAGCGTCAAAGATTCGTCTTGCACGTGACCAGCACAGAGAATCTTGCGCCCTGAGCGAGTCAAACTCAGCAAAATCAGTTGCACAACTGTTTCGTCGTAGGTCCTCCGCAAAACGAGGAATCGAAATACCCCCATTGCTTAATGAAAATAAAACATTTGTACTAGATGAGTCTGATAAAGCTGAATTATTCAATGCTTTCTTTGCGAAGCATTTTACGACAGAGTCCGAACCGGTCCCGTCGTTTGAACCATACTCAGAAAATACTCTCGGAAACATTGATTTCTCCATATAATTAATTCGTAAGCAGATAATTTGTCTAAAAAACTCGCACTCTTCGGGAACTGATGGTATCCCCAATTCAATCATCGAAAGAGTGTCGACCTTTCCCAAATTACTTAGCCAGATATTTTCAGTCTATCTCTTAAATGGTTACTTTTCTGACACTTGGAAGACATCCATTATTCTTCCAGTCTGTAAATCAGGATCTCGTTCAGACAAAAATAACTACCGCGGTGTTCATAAAACCCCGGCCCTAGCTAAACTTCTGGAGAAGATAATTGTTAATCAAATTCTCGATTTTTGCCTAAAAAATAAGCTTTTAAGTGACTCGCAGTATGGTTTTCTACCCGGAAGATTATGCGAGACGTGTCACTTAGCTTTTCTTAACCACATCACTTCCCTCCGTAACGAGCAGCAATCCGTGGCTGCTATCTCCTTTGACCTGGCATCCGTCCCCCTCTCCTCGACTTAATCGGCTTCTTCTTGTCTAACCGCAGCCAGAAGGTCCTAGTAGGTAATAGTTACTCCACTTCTCAGCTGATCACGAGTGGCGTTTTTCAAGGCACTGTCTTTGGTCCTTTACTCTTCATTCTATACATGAACGAAATTTTGACTGTTCTAAAAAATTCACACAATCTCATTTATGCAGACGACCTCAAATGCATATACTCATTTTCTAAGGACATGGCAAGTATATGCGTTGATAAAATAAATGCAGACCTACTTACACTCTCACGTTGGAGTGCTACCTGGCAGATGGAATTCTCTCAATCCAAGTGTAGTTTCATGTGTTTCGGTCCCGCCAAGCTTCCTCGTCCCCCAGTCTTTCAAAACACTCCACTTTTAGAACGGTCCACTATAAAAGACTAAGGTCTAAGCTACACAAATAAACTAGCATTGTCACCTCATGCGGATCGAATATCTGCGAAGGCTGCACAGATAGGTGGTTTTATATCACACAATTTCTCCCTGCTGGAAATAAAGTTAAAACTTTATCGCATGTATGTTCTACCCATCCTAGAATACGGTTGTCCCCTCTTTGGTCTAATGAATGCTTCGGACCGCGGTAAGATTGAAAATGTACAGAGGGTATTTACTCGTAAAATATTCACTCTTCCTCGATTCACTCTTTCTTATGCGGAGCGATGTCATTTAGCGAACATGACATTTCTTTGGGTCAGAAGACTCGAAGCGGGCCTCTGTTTCCTCTTTCACGTTAACTCTATCCCTAACCTTCCACGAATCAACGCTCTTATTCCCGCAGATAGACCTTATGCCACTCGTAATTCCTCCAGGATTATTGCACCCACTTTAAGCTCCACTTTGAACCAACCTCACTTCTTTGCCTCCAAATATGCCTTCCTCTGGAATAATATTCCCTACGAAATTAGGCTGTCATCTGACTTAGCAGGTTTTAAAGTCAAATTACGTAAACACTTAACTTCGGAAGATGTAAAGTCCTTGTTATCCGTCTCCTTCCCACACACACAACTTTTGGACTTTGAAAAGGGTCCCACTGATATCTGAGGTGGTTATGTTTAGATGACAATTTTTCCATATACGTCTATTTCTTCCTCATTTGAGTGATATTTGCAACGATGTTTCGCCCATTTCTCTGTCGAGTCATCATTGCCCTTTTCTCCATTCTCCGTTTTACAACCCTGATGATAGGCTTCATGGTCTTTAGTCATGCTCGTGGCGGTTCTGCTATTTTCGCCAGCTCGTCGCTAAACTCCGCAGTCTACAAGGTCACATCTCCGGCGTTTCGTTGATGATCAGGTGACCTCTGCCGTTCACTCTCTTGTCGACCCTGTTGTCCACGTTGGCCTCCACCGGTTTCACCTCCCTGATGGTTGATCATGAAGCCAATCGGGCGGTGTAACAATGGTGAACGACAGTCTCTGCTGTTATATGATTTCTCCAATTACAAGAAGCGTTTCCAACCCTCATTCGTTCTCATCAACAGTCCTGTCTCATTTGCACTACAATCAATCCTCCTAACCAACCGCCTTAATTTTGTTGAAGCAGTTTTTTCTCCTACGTTTTGTTTTTATTAAGCGGGGATTCGCTGAACTCCGCCCCAGCTTAAATGGTAGGAGTTTTTTTCACTGCTTCCTCCCTTAGTTCACGATGCGTTGACTACAATTTTAAAACGACGGTATGTTGGTGAATATGAATTAATCTACCAACACTACTAAACGCTCCCGCTGTCTATGTGGTTGTTTCATGGAGAGCAGCATTTATCAACTTTGTATCAATTTTTCCACAGCACTAACTTTGCAATGACGAGGCCCTCCGGGCCTAAAATATAAAATTTATTTATTTATTTAAGGTGGAACAAATAAGTCACTTTAAGTCACTTTATTAAGGGAAGAAGGTTTTCGCCCTTGAGCTCCCTATTCATAACCAAAATCGCATAATAGGTCCACCGTAACAATAGTACACAATACAAATATACAAATGTAGGCTTAACATCAGCGATAAGTGTGAGCCAGTTGCAAAGTGCTGCTACTGAGACTTTGTTCATTATATCTGCCACAGTTTCTCAGCAAATGATAATCAAGTTTGTGTTTAAAAATGTCAACAGTATCTGAGAGGACCACATCTTCCGGAAGTCCATTCCACGCTCCAATGACCCTCTGAGAGAAGGCATTTCGTCGAACGTCGATACGGGCCGGTTTCCTCTGTAGTTTAAAAGGATGACCTCGCAGATGGTCAGTCCGAGCCAATTCGAAGAAATTATCAAATTCTCGGGCGCAGTCTTGGCCTCTAACAATCCGGTAGGTTTGTATGAGGTCCCTGTGGAGTTGCCGATAATTGAGCGGAAAAAGATCAAGTTCGGTCAGTCTGTCTTCATAAAGCAGATGACCAAGATTCTTGACCATCTTCGTAGCCCTCGCCTGAACTCGTTCCAGGTGCAGGTAATCCTTCTTGAACCACGGACGCCAGATTTGAATAGCATACTCCAAGTGGGACCGAACAAACGCTCCGTAGGTTTTCCTGAAGAGCTTCTTGTCAATGTTGACGAATCCCCGCCTAATCGCAAACAGCACCTGTTTCGCGCGTTAGCTGCCTTTACACACTGAGTAGATGATTAAAGTGAGGAATTTATTAGAACACCGAGATCCTTTTTTCATTCACATTTGAAAGCGGGTGCCCATCGAGGAGGTTTTGGAAGGAATCGCTCTCCTCATCATTCCGTCTAGTATGGAGTCTTAAAATCACACCCTTACTAATGTTGAAGTTTAAAAGCCAACGAGCAGACCAGCAGCTAAGTCGATTGAGACTCTCTTGAAGCGCTTTCCTATCGGCGTCAGACCTGATGGCTCTCCAGAGTTGAACAGTGGATGACCTTTAGCTCGACGTTAAAAAGGACTGTTTGTCTCAACTGTCCCTTCAGGAGAAAGACAAGAACGAATCGCCCGAAGTGGATTAACTCAAACTTGCAGGTCACTTTCAAAAAAAGAAACCGCTTCTGGAGGCGCTACAGATTAACTGGCTCCGATAAACACTCAAGAGAGTATAAGCAACAACGTACCATTTGTAAAAGAAAAGCTACTAAACTGCGCAAGAAATACGAGTTGAACGTATTACACAAGTCGTTGGAACACCCCAAGATATTTTACGGTTGCATACAAAGCACGAAGAGATCTCAGGAACTGATCCCTGCCCTAAGATCACCCGATGGAAAACGGGTGACAGAAGACCAGATGAAAGCCTTCCTCCTCTCTGATTTCTTTGAATCCGTCTACACCCGATAACCTACAAATTTTGCTGACGAAACGTCCACTCATCGACCTATAACTGCACCCTTACCCTCCTCATCATTGCCCGAAATAGAGGACCTAGAGTTTTCACACAACACTGTCAGGACCGATTACTCCAATTTAGGCCTGCCAAATCACCAGGGCCGGACAAAATTCCTGGACTAGCACTAAGAGAATTAGCTAACGAACTAGGCAAACCCCTGGCTACCATCTTCCAGAAATATTTTGACGAAGGTGAACTACCAGAAGAATGGAAGTGGGCAAACGTCAACCCGATCTATAAGGGAGGTTCACGACTTGATTGCTCAAATAATCGTCCTGTCAGTCTAACTGGCATCGCGTGCAAAGTAATGGAGCGCATTATTAAGAAGCATTTAATGTTCTTCCTCGAAAGCAACAAAATACTATGTGATGGACAGCATGGCTTTCGCCCAGGACACTCTTGCCTCACGAGTGCTCTTTACTCACAGGAAAAGTGGACAAAGGCCGCAGATAAAGGCTATCCAATTGATGTCATATTCTTCGACTTCAAAAAGGCCTTCGATAGTGCACCACACAGGCTTCTTCTGCAGAAGATTTGGGACGTAGGAATTCAATGAAAAATGTATAAATGGATCAGTAGTGTCTTTTTCCTCAGAAAACAGAGGGTCGTTGTCGGAAAGTCAACCTCATGATGGACAAAGGTCGAGAGTGTTGTACCACAAGGCTCAGTTTTGGGTCCGCTGCTATTCCTGATTTATGTAAACGACTGCTTCAATGAGCTTGATTGCGCAGCTGTCATGTTTGCGGATGACATAAAAATATGGGCTGAAATTAGGTGCGCCGATGACGCAAAGAATTTACAGTCGAAGATCGATTAACTGGTTATCTGGTCGTCCACGTGGCTTTTTAACTTTAATGTATTCAAGTGTCTTGTTCTACACATAAGCCCGGGGCGAAAAGAGCCGCCGAAACGCAGTTATTTTATCAATGGCACCCCAGTAAAAGAGGTTAAAACGCACAAAGAGCTAGATATATGGATAACCGCGAACCTGATGCCAACAGAGTACTGTAAAATGGCCGTCCAGAAGGCAACAAGTAGCCTGCACTGGATCAGACGAGCGTTCAAAATCTTCCCACCTTAACTCTTCGGGAAAATATTTGGTGCCTTTGTGAGGCCACATCTTGAATACGGAATGCCAGTTTGGACACCGTGGTTGAAGAAAGATATGGAGCTTCTTGAACAAGTGCAAAGCAGGGCGACAAAGATGGTTGATGGTCTCAGGGACTTACCATATCAGGAGAGATTGATCAAACTTGACCTTTTTCCTTTGTCTTAAAGGAACGTTCAGTGCAGCCGGCTCTGGACATTCCGGATAATCCGAGGCCACATTTCCGCCCTAAAATTGGAGGATTTCTTCCAATTAGCCACCACTACTCACCTGCGTGGCCATCCTTAAAAGGTCACAAACGAGCGCACCCGAATAGACCTCCGAAAATATTTCTATAGTCAACGCGTGGTCTGGCCTTGGAACTTGCTACAAAGCGAGACGGTTTCCGCTGACACAATTGCGGAATTTAAAAGAAGACTCTATGTGAGTTTATTTGACAAAAGGCGTTTTTAACAACACGATTTCCTACTGCCAGCACTGTGAGAAACTTTTCTGGCTGTAGACCGTTTTCATTATTTTCCGTGAAAATTCACTCAAAGCGATAGGCAGTAAGTCAGCGCGTTGTTGGGAGAAAAGAATGTCCTTGAATAATACTGTCACCATTACCAGTAAGTCGGCAAATAGGTATGAGGAAAGGACATCCTCTCAACGTTTACCAGTAATTCGGAACTTTGGTGGGAGTGAGTGAGTGTTGGAATTGTTGGCAGGTA
>JAYGXS010001781.1:0-12394 GCA_036362985.1 Ligula intestinalis | reverse complement strand
CGAAATTCAAAGTGTAGAGTTAAGTGGAGTGAATTGAATTGAACGTCTGAGTCGTTTTTGCAGGTTGGAGAAACGTTGGAGTCAAGTGTTGAATATAAAAGCGTCGGGATCGACAATTCGGGATACGATGTGGTACAGCCAGATAAAAGACGAGAGAACGTTTCCCATCATGCATAAGCTAGTGGAATAGGATAAGGCGTGGAAGGCCATAGTGTAAGGGAGAATTTACTAAGGTAGGAACAAGCGTAGTATGTAAGCAATAGAAAGGTAACTTCCAGACGAGTGCAGGCCAGCCTTGAATGAGCCGGAGTCCAGAGAGTCTGCAACCGAACAGTGAGTCGTCGACTCTGGAAGTGACTGAGCGTAAACATCTCACCCGCATCTCGAGCACTGGTCTTGCCTTGAGAATTGATTGTCGAGTGAGGCTAGACCGCCTTGAGAAAGCCAGACAGGAATGACCTTGAACGGAGGCCTTGACTATGGTGTCTTGCGGATGCGTGGTAGTCACGCTAGACATGACCTAGTCCGCGTGGCGTCCGAGAAATGTATGACGAAGAAAGGAAGTCGGTACAAAACTGCCCCTCCCATGGGAACGGAGTTCAAATAATGTTAATGGGAGGAAAATGTGTGTAGGTTATGGGCAGGGTACAAATTAGTAACGGTCTTAACAATGCGTACCATATAGGATCAGTGTAAAAAATGGAGTATAAATATTAATAAAGATAAGTTGTGGATATATAAGTGAATAAGAAGGGTTTACCACATAATGAAAGGATATTTATGGATCGTGGTATGTTGACAATCTATACCAGATAATCGGCAGGTTGATATGATGAGAGTGTAGATCGTTAACGGCGCGCCCTTCGAAATCACTGTGAATTTTTCGGACTCCAAAGGGATTTAGTGGTTTCGGGATTTCATACTTCTGGACACTATCGCGGACTCCAGCTATTTAGCATTAGATACTATTCAACAATCTCGTCATCGTGGAATTTTTATTGTGTCGAAATTCATCAGAAGACGGAAGCAATGTGGAATTTGTTTCTCAAGTCGGTGAACTGAAGTTGCGGCCTACAAACAAACAAGCGAAAACAGCCTAAAAAACCAAGTTACAAGGATCTCAATCTTTCTTGAAGATTAGCAGTTTTTCAGGACCTTGAAGATCTACAAACAGCTGAGTCGTTCCTGAATATCCTGCATATTGTTTATACATATTTGAAAGTGCTTCTAAGCAATTATGCGTATTGTTTACTCAGTCTGCTTCATATATTTGCAATACTCTACACACCGTTGGAAGAAATCGCTATTTAATATATCAGTCAACACACTACGTCACATTCACAAAGGCAAATTTAAAATTTTGAATGTAATCGTTTCGTTTGCAACTTAAATGGAAGTTGAAACTATTGCTCTCCATAATTCTACAAGGCTGCCAGTGTGGCCGGCTATCGAACCATGGATGCCTCGGGTGGAAGTCGAATGGCTAACCGACAGAGCTATAGAAGCGTACAGCCATAAGGATCAAATTCAATCATCAAATACAAAAGATCGGTCACGAAGCTTATTTAAAAACCCTCCTGCCAAGCGAACTAAAAGTCTTTAAAGTTAAAGAGATGAAACTTATAAAGATGAAGCCTGTATATCATATTTTACCATTCTTAACAAATTTACGAAACTTGAGGAGGTGGTTAATAGTCTTAGAGTGGAGATGGAAGAGCTGAAGAAATTTTCTCGATTTCTTCCTCACGAGGAAAAACTGACGATGCATGAACTTGAGGGAGCGGACCTAACGTACGCAACAGCAGCATTCCTCGCCGAAGCATCTACGCACAAAAATGATCAGGCAAGTAACATAAATGGTCAAGTTGTCCTCGACGAGGAGCACCGTGATCAAGATTCTGCAAAAATATCTCTAACGGTCTGCGGGACTGAAACTCTGCGCCCAATTTTAGCACATGAGGAACATTCCGAATCAAAAATTTTGCTTATTATAGGCTCATATCCCGGACCAAAAGTGCAAAATGTAACCAGCACATCAACCACTCCTAGTGAGTATGCTAAGGCTGCATACAAATTACAGAAGGAAAGCACAAATGAAGAAAGGGGCAGCTCGAAGCCAGACCTGATCGGTGCCATCCCAGCCTCCAAAAAAAGCCTATCTCTGGTGAAAGTAATGGAAACACAAAGTCAAAAACCATTCCTAGCATCTCGGGGTCTTCCGATAGCAGTAAGACTGGAAATACATCAAGGGTTTCCCTTGACCGAAGAAACTGCATAGTTGTTCAAGACGAGTCAAACGGAACTACAGGTGAGGTATTACAGAAGTCGTCCATAAATCGGCAAAACAATATTTTCATGCAGGCTGCTCCTGAGTCCACGTTTGACAGTACAACGGAACGAGTTGCACATGACTATGATCGAATACACTAATACGTCAGCGATGTCCTTAATAATGGGGAAACCTATACCGTAAATAAGGACTTCCATCTGGGTAAAGCAGACCTAAGCCGCGACCTACAAACAAACCCAAGGCCTCTCAAAGTTATATTTGATAACGAAGGCTCAGCATCAAAACTGCTAAAAGGAAAAACGGCCTTACGAAATTCGCACAAGAAAGTGTTTTTCAGCCAGAGTACGAGCCGAGGGAGCGGATGAAAATGAGGCATCTTAGGATAGAACTGAGAGAGAGGACCGAAAGTGGGGCATAGGGCCTGAAAATAAAAGATGGGCAAATAATAGAAGTCAAGGAGCCCTTCCTCTGGCCAAAACCTCTCACAATGAGGGTTGGGCCTCATGGAGAACTATCACTAAAGATCCTAACCGCAAATGTACAAAGCTTGTTTAACAAGCTTGACGAACTAAAGAACTTCTTCAATGAGGTGAAACCAGACATTATGGCTTTAACTGAAACCTGGCTTTCAAAAGATATCGCTGATTCTAAATTATCGCTTAGAGGATATCAGCTTTTCAGGAAAGACAGAACAACTAGGAGAGGAGGGCTTATAGTCTATGTCACTTGCAAGCTGACAGCCACGGCTGAAGTACCGGTCCCAGCACGAGATGTGGAAATGCTAAATATTACTATATCTGCTAAGTTTGCCAGGCCACTGACGCTTTCGGTGACATACCGCCCGCCAAACCATACTTCTGACCAAGACACTATCCTCATAGCAGAATTGTATATGGTAAGTGAAAAAAAGACATCCTCATCGTTGGGGACTTTAACTCTCCTGGTGTTGACTGGCAAACGTGAACTGCACAGGGTCTTCAAGACAACTTCAATCACAAATTACTACAATGGGCCACAGACAAGCTGCTCTGCCAAACCGTCGCGTTTGGAACGTGGGCTAGGGAAGGACAACAGTCAAACGGTCTCGACCTTATCTTTACCCGAGAGGAGAAAACTGTTATTGACCTGCAGGATAGACCCCCATTAGGGTCAAGCGACCATATTATGCTGTATTTTGAGTATTCTCTATTATCCAAACCCTTCTCCTCCGACATATTGGAAAGTAACACTTGGAAGGGCGACTACCCATTTGTGAGAAGAGAAATGTCAGAGGTATCATGGGAAACAGATCTCCATGGAAGATTTTGAGAAACAAAAGCGAAGCTTTAACTTTATACTAAAAAATGCCTCCATATTAAGTCGCCCTTTGGATATTGCAAAAGATTTTCTATGTTCGGGTGGTTTCAACTACAAAATTGCAGAAGCCAAACGCCACCAATCGCGTAGCAAAATCCCGCCCATCCTAGTTAAATTGTTGTCACCGATCGAGATGGGCTCAATCTCTGCTCAACGAGGTCGCATTTCCCGATATTTAGAAATGACTAAAAGTTTCCTCTGTCGAGATCTTACACCAATGGAGCGAAGAAATACGGCTCTCCAGTCCAATAGACAAAGGACTGCTCAGCCTACAATTCCTAAATCTGTTCGTAGTCCCGATGGGGTAAATGCACTCGCTAATCCTCCCCCCCGCATACCTGGCTATACACCTGTTTCGTCCTTTGCTTTCTTCGACTGTATCCAGTAGTCACGCGTACGCCAAACCAGTGATAACAACTATCAAGGTGGTACGGTACTATTAAGAGAAAATAGTACAAAATAAATACACAAACCTTAACAATGGATATTCCACGTCAAGAACAAAGGGAATCCGTCAAAGGGGTATGGGTCCGGTTTTATAGGATCCCAGGAGTCGGTTCCTGGGGGCTCCCATTGGTCTGAATGCACTAGTCCAATGGTGGGGAGGGTGGACAGACCCGAACAGAGACAATGTTTTCTCGGCAAAGGGAGGGGGAACGGACGGGAACAGAGACAATGTTTTGTTGGAAAAAGGGGCGATGCAAGCGCTTGACAGACAGTTGTGGTGGGGTGACTTGACGAGTGGGTCTCGGATCAGCCGCGGGCACTGGGTCAAAAGGGGGGAACAGACGTCTGGGTCGACACCGCCGTCAAGCTGGTCGTTATGTGAGTGTCAACAAAGGGCCGAGACCGGGGGAGGGCAGTATTCAGTCATGTGCATTAGAGTGAGTCATGGGCGGCCAGCACTCCGGGGGGAAGGAGGACAGCCTTCGAAAGTGTAAACAATCATTTTGTAGTTCGGACAGGAGCCACATAGGAGAAGAGATGTGGAGAATTTCAAACTTGTTCAGCCGGAAATGACAAGACCCACTAACGTCAGTGCACCCGTTATCCCTGCCTCCCAGATGTCTATTCAAAGTCCCATAACCGTCAGTACACCTGCTATCCCTACCTCCCAAATGTCTAGTCATAGGTCCATAAACATCAGTGCACCAGTTCGCCCATCCCTCTTGATGTCGGGACCGTCAAGGCCCGCCGCTCCGTCACCTACTACGATTAATACTAGTCTAAATACATTCTCTGTCCAACGATCGATAAATTCTGCTGCCTCTAACTCGGCAACAAGTTCATCAAGAATTTCGCCAACACCGTCGAAAGCGTTTAGGCCTAGCGATTCCCCACCACAACCTAGCTCATCTTTTGACCGTGGGAGTTATATTATTCCCCCGTATAATGCGTTAGTGAACACGCCGGGCCCGAACCAAGAAAAATTTAATTAGCACGCAGTTTTAAATCTAATCGGAGTTGCCGTACAGGACATTCACTGATTAAGACCACTAGTCCTTACGCGAGCGGCCTCAACACTAATTTTATGTCACCGTTCCCCCCTATCAGTTTCTTTACCCATCCTCTACCACCCAATCCTGCTAACTTCTACATGTCTTCTCGCCTCCCCCCCCCCATTCCTCCCAAACGCCCCAGAAGCTTATTTTGGTTTACCCTCTCCTCATTTTTCCCTGCCAGAAAGCGAGGCCCCTAGATATCTCAGACCTTATCAGCCATCCATTATTGGCTGCCCGTATGCTAACAGCTCCATACCCGCCAGTACTTATTCCACAAATAATAACGGCCTACAGTTTGCCTACCCACCCTCAAATTCTTTTTTATGAATGACGATAGCCATAGTCCTGTCACTAGAAACACACTAGATGTCATAGTGCTTAATGCCAGGTCCATTATAAATAAAATGGCTAAACTTCGAGCTATCGCTTTCGAGATGATGCCCGATGTTATATGCATAACAGAATCTTGGACCCATCCAATCATTTCTGACTCCTCCCTTATCATAGACGAGTATAATTTCTATCGTCACGATCGCATAAATAAGCGTGGTGGTGGTTGTCTTCTCTATATTAGAACGTCATTTAGGCACTTTCCGTTTTATCTAAATAGCACGTCCTTCTCTGGAAATTACTATTTCGCTTCTATTATCCTGTCGCCCCAGCAAAAGGCGATTATCGGATGTGTATATAATCCTCCTAACTCTGCATCTGAAGAAGATGCAAACTTGTGTGAAATATTCTAGATTATTTCAGAATCTTCTTTTGAAGTTGAAATTATTGCTGAATATTTTAATTTTCCTGAAATCGACTGGCTTTCAAACTATTGTCCACCTAGATTTCAGCCTTTCCTAGATACCATTTATTTTTCTAACTGGTCTCAACTGGTTAGTTCCCCAACAAGACAGAATCATATCCTAGATCTGATTTTTATAAATGGTATTGTCCCCCTCTTCGTTGATTTTAAGCAGGACATCTTCCAAAGTGATCACACATTAATTCACTGTTGCCTTTTACTTCCTTCTACGGAGAAGGCTAGTGCTAGTCGTACCTATCATGCGTATGACCTCGCAGATATTAGCTCAATCAACAATTTTCTTGACTCATTAGATTGGCAGAGCCTCTCCTCCACTAACGACGCTGCATATCTTTCTGAACTCATGTCGGTCGTTTCTAATAAAATGCTGGAATTTATGCCCACTAAAATTGCGAAACCCTACACACCAGAATCGACCGTCTCTCATTTTCTTTTGCCCAGACTAAAGAAATTGAGGAGGCAGCTGAAAAATAGATCTACTAGTTCGCTGTCTGTGCATCTAAGAATCGCAGAGATCTTTGAATTAGCGTCAAAGATTCGTCTTGCACGTGACCAGCACAGAGAATCTTGCGCCCTGAGCGAGTCAAACTCAGCAAAATCAGTTGCACAACTGTTTCGTCGTAGGTCCTCCGCAAAACGAGGAATCGAAATACCCCCATTGCTTAATGAAAATAAAACATTTGTACTAGATGAGTCTGATAAAGCTGAATTATTCAATGCTTTCTTTGCGAAGCATTTTACGACAGAGTCCGAACCGGTCCCGTCGTTTGAACCATACTCAGAAAATACTCTCGGAAACATTGATTTCTCCATATAATTAATTCGTAAGCAGATAATTTGTCTAAAAAACTCGCACTCTTCGGGAACTGATGGTATCCCCAATTCAATCATCGAAAGAGTGTCGACCTTTCCCAAATTACTTAGCCAGATATTTTCAGTCTATCTCTTAAATGGTTACTTTTCTGACACTTGGAAGACATCCATTATTCTTCCAGTCTGTAAATCAGGATCTCGTTCAGACAAAAATAACTACCGCGGTGTTCATAAAACCCCGGCCCTAGCTAAACTTCTGGAGAAGATAATTGTTAATCAAATTCTCGATTTTTGCCTAAAAAATAAGCTTTTAAGTGACTCGCAGTATGGTTTTCTACCCGGAAGATTATGCGAGACGTGTCACTTAGCTTTTCTTAACCACATCACTTCCCTCCGTAACGAGCAGCAATCCGTGGCTGCTATCTCCTTTGACCTGGCATCCGTCCCCCTCTCCTCGACTTAATCGGCTTCTTCTTGTCTAACCGCAGCCAGAAGGTCCTAGTAGGTAATAGTTACTCCACTTCTCAGCTGATCACGAGTGGCGTTTTTCAAGGCACTGTCTTTGGTCCTTTACTCTTCATTCTATACATGAACGAAATTTTGACTGTTCTAAAAAATTCACACAATCTCATTTATGCAGACGACCTCAAATGCATATACTCATTTTCTAAGGACATGGCAAGTATATGCGTTGATAAAATAAATGCAGACCTACTTACACTCTCACGTTGGAGTGCTACCTGGCAGATGGAATTCTCTCAATCCAAGTGTAGTTTCATGTGTTTCGGTCCCGCCAAGCTTCCTCGTCCCCCAGTCTTTCAAAACACTCCACTTTTAGAACGGTCCACTATAAAAGACTAAGGTCTAAGCTACACAAATAAACTAGCATTGTCACCTCATGCGGATCGAATATCTGCGAAGGCTGCACAGATAGGTGGTTTTATATCACACAATTTCTCCCTGCTGGAAATAAAGTTAAAACTTTATCGCATGTATGTTCTACCCATCCTAGAATACGGTTGTCCCCTCTTTGGTCTAATGAATGCTTCGGACCGCGGTAAGATTGAAAATGTACAGAGGGTATTTACTCGTAAAATATTCACTCTTCCTCGATTCACTCTTTCTTATGCGGAGCGATGTCATTTAGCGAACATGACATTTCTTTGGGTCAGAAGACTCGAAGCGGGCCTCTGTTTCCTCTTTCACGTTAACTCTATCCCTAACCTTCCACGAATCAACGCTCTTATTCCCGCAGATAGACCTTATGCCACTCGTAATTCCTCCAGGATTATTGCACCCACTTTAAGCTCCACTTTGAACCAACCTCACTTCTTTGCCTCCAAATATGCCTTCCTCTGGAATAATATTCCCTACGAAATTAGGCTGTCATCTGACTTAGCAGGTTTTAAAGTCAAATTACGTAAACACTTAACTTCGGAAGATGTAAAGTCCTTGTTATCCGTCTCCTTCCCACACACACAACTTTTGGACTTTGAAAAGGGTCCCACTGATATCTGAGGTGGTTATGTTTAGATGACAATTTTTCCATATACGTCTATTTCTTCCTCATTTGAGTGATATTTGCAACGATGTTTCGCCCATTTCTCTGTCGAGTCATCATTGCCCTTTTCTCCATTCTCCGTTTTACAACCCTGATGATAGGCTTCATGGTCTTTAGTCATGCTCGTGGCGGTTCTGCTATTTTCGCCAGCTCGTCGCTAAACTCCGCAGTCTACAAGGTCACATCTCCGGCGTTTCGTTGATGATCAGGTGACCTCTGCCGTTCACTCTCTTGTCGACCCTGTTGTCCACGTTGGCCTCCACCGGTTTCACCTCCCTGATGGTTGATCATGAAGCCAATCGGGCGGTGTAACAATGGTGAACGACAGTCTCTGCTGTTATATGATTTCTCCAATTACAAGAAGCGTTTCCAACCCTCATTCGTTCTCATCAACAGTCCTGTCTCATTTGCACTACAATCAATCCTCCTAACCAACCGCCTTAATTTTGTTGAAGCAGTTTTTTCTCCTACGTTTTGTTTTTATTAAGCGGGGATTCGCTGAACTCCGCCCCAGCTTAAATGGTAGGAGTTTTTTTCACTGCTTCCTCCCTTAGTTCACGATGCGTTGACTACAATTTTAAAACGACGGTATGTTGGTGAATATGAATTAATCTACCAACACTACTAAACGCTCCCGCTGTCTATGTGGTTGTTTCATGGAGAGCAGCATTTATCAACTTTGTATCAATTTTTCCACAGCACTAACTTTGCAATGACGAGGCCCTCCGGGCCTAAAATATAAAATTTATTTATTTATTTAAGGTGGAACAAATAAGTCACTTTAAGTCACTTTATTAAGGGAAGAAGGTTTTCGCCCTTGAGCTCCCTATTCATAACCAAAATCGCATAATAGGTCCACCGTAACAATAGTACACAATACAAATATACAAATGTAGGCTTAACATCAGCGATAAGTGTGAGCCAGTTGCAAAGTGCTGCTACTGAGACTTTGTTCATTATATCTGCCACAGTTTCTCAGCAAATGATAATCAAGTTTGTGTTTAAAAATGTCAACAGTATCTGAGAGGACCACATCTTCCGGAAGTCCATTCCACGCTCCAATGACCCTCTGAGAGAAGGCATTTCGTCGAACGTCGATACGGGCCGGTTTCCTCTGTAGTTTAAAAGGATGACCTCGCAGATGGTCAGTCCGAGCCAATTCGAAGAAATTATCAAATTCTCGGGCGCAGTCTTGGCCTCTAACAATCCGGTAGGTTTGTATGAGGTCCCTGTGGAGTTGCCGATAATTGAGCGGAAAAAGATCAAGTTCGGTCAGTCTGTCTTCATAAAGCAGATGACCAAGATTCTTGACCATCTTCGTAGCCCTCGCCTGAACTCGTTCCAGGTGCAGGTAATCCTTCTTGAACCACGGACGCCAGATTTGAATAGCATACTCCAAGTGGGACCGAACAAACGCTCCGTAGGTTTTCCTGAAGAGCTTCTTGTCAATGTTGACGAATCCCCGCCTAATCGCAAACAGCACCTGTTTCGCGCGTTAGCTGCCTTTACACACTGAGTAGATGATTAAAGTGAGGAATTTATTAGAACACCGAGATCCTTTTTTCATTCACATTTGAAAGCGGGTGCCCATCGAGGAGGTTTTGGAAGGAATCGCTCTCCTCATCATTCCGTCTAGTATGGAGTCTTAAAATCACACCCTTACTAATGTTGAAGTTTAAAAGCCAACGAGCAGACCAGCAGCTAAGTCGATTGAGACTCTCTTGAAGCGCTTTCCTATCGGCGTCAGACCTGATGGCTCTCCAGAGTTGAACAGTGGATGACCTTTAGCTCGACGTTAAAAAGGACTGTTTGTCTCAACTGTCCCTTCAGGAGAAAGACAAGAACGAATCGCCCGAAGTGGATTAACTCAAACTTGCAGGTCACTTTCAAAAAAAGAAACCGCTTCTGGAGGCGCTACAGATTAACTGGCTCCGATAAACACTCAAGAGAGTATAAGCAACAACGTACCATTTGTAAAAGAAAAGCTACTAAACTGCGCAAGAAATACGAGTTGAACGTATTACACAAGTCGTTGGAACACCCCAAGATATTTTACGGTTGCATACAAAGCACGAAGAGATCTCAGGAACTGATCCCTGCCCTAAGATCACCCGATGGAAAACGGGTGACAGAAGACCAGATGAAAGCCTTCCTCCTCTCTGATTTCTTTGAATCCGTCTACACCCGATAACCTACAAATTTTGCTGACGAAACGTCCACTCATCGACCTATAACTGCACCCTTACCCTCCTCATCATTGCCCGAAATAGAGGACCTAGAGTTTTCACACAACACTGTCAGGACCGATTACTCCAATTTAGGCCTGCCAAATCACCAGGGCCGGACAAAATTCCTGGACTAGCACTAAGAGAATTAGCTAACGAACTAGGCAAACCCCTGGCTACCATCTTCCAGAAATATTTTGACGAAGGTGAACTACCAGAAGAATGGAAGTGGGCAAACGTCAACCCGATCTATAAGGGAGGTTCACGACTTGATTGCTCAAATAATCGTCCTGTCAGTCTAACTGGCATCGCGTGCAAAGTAATGGAGCGCATTATTAAGAAGCATTTAATGTTCTTCCTCGAAAGCAACAAAATACTATGTGATGGACAGCATGGCTTTCGCCCAGGACACTCTTGCCTCACGAGTGCTCTTTACTCACAGGAAAAGTGGACAAAGGCCGCAGATAAAGGCTATCCAATTGATGTCATATTCTTCGACTTCAAAAAGGCCTTCGATAGTGCACCACACAGGCTTCTTCTGCAGAAGATTTGGGACGTAGGAATTCAATGAAAAATGTATAAATGGATCAGTAGTGTCTTTTTCCTCAGAAAACAGAGGGTCGTTGTCGGAAAGTCAACCTCATGATGGACAAAGGTCGAGAGTGTTGTACCACAAGGCTCAGTTTTGGGTCCGCTGCTATTCCTGATTTATGTAAACGACTGCTTCAATGAGCTTGATTGCGCAGCTGTCATGTTTGCGGATGACATAAAAATATGGGCTGAAATTAGGTGCGCCGATGACGCAAAGAATTTACAGTCGAAGATCGATTAACTGGTTATCTGGTCGTCCACGTGGCTTTTTAACTTTAATGTATTCAAGTGTCTTGTTCTACACATAAGCCCGGGGCGAAAAGAGCCGCCGAAACGCAGTTATTTTATCAATGGCACCCCAGTAAAAGAGGTTAAAACGCACAAAGAGCTAGATATATGGATAACCGCGAACCTGATGCCAACAGAGTACTGTAAAATGGCCGTCCAGAAGGCAACAAGTAGCCTGCACTGGATCAGACGAGCGTTCAAAATCTTCCCACCTTAACTCTTCGGGAAAATATTTGGTGCCTTTGTGAGGCCACATCTTGAATACGGAATGCCAGTTTGGACACCGTGGTTGAAGAAAGATATGGAGCTTCTTGAACAAGTGCAAAGCAGGGCGACAAAGATGGTTGATGGTCTCAGGGACTTACCATATCAGGAGAGATTGATCAAACTTGACCTTTTTCCTTTGTCTTAAAGGAACGTTCAGTGCAGCCGGCTCTGGACATTCCGGATAATCCGAGGCCACATTTCCGCCCTAAAATTGGAGGATTTCTTCCAATTAGCCACCACTACTCACCTGCGTGGCCATCCTTAAAAGGTCACAAACGAGCGCACCCGAATAGACCTCCGAAAATATTTCTATAGTCAACGCGTGGTCTGGCCTTGGAACTTGCTACAAAGCGAGACGGTTTCCGCTGACACAATTGCGGAATTTAAAAGAAGACTCTATGTGAGTTTATTTGACAAAAGGCGTTTTTAACAACACGATTTCCTACTGCCAGCACTGTGAGAAACTTTTCTGGCTGTAGACCGTTTTCATTATTTTCCGTGAAAATTCACTCAAAGCGATAGGCAGTAAGTCAGCGCGTTGTTGGGAGAAAAGAATGTCCTTGAATAATACTGTCACCATTACCAGTAAGTCGGCAAATAGGTATGAGGAAAGGACATCCTCTCAACGTTTACCAGTAATTCGGAACTTTGGTGGGAGTGAGTGAGTGTTGGAATTGTTGGCAGGTA
>JAYGXS010001780.1:0-12397 GCA_036362985.1 Ligula intestinalis | reverse complement strand
TTCCAACTGCGAAGGATGCCTTGCCGTTGTACGTCATTTCTTATGTTGTTTTCCAATTAACATGCACTTGCGGATGCAATTTTATAGGAAAAACACAACGGCAATTGACAGCCAGAGCAAAAGAGCACTAACCGAGTCGGTTATTAAGACAGGAGAATAGGACTCCTTGTTCTTCTATCACTGAACACCTATTGGATACGGGTCATTCTGGTGACTCTAAAACATCCTTCCGAGTACTTGTTCGGGCACGAACAACTTGTATCTTACGCTACCTGGAGGCAGCATACATAAGGCGGTTTAAACCTGACCTATGTAAACAACTGGAGCATATGGTGAACCTTACCCTGCCGTGGTAGCACCGGCTCCTTGTTTACCCACCCCCTTTCCACATTTATGCCTTGAATGTTTTTTTGTCTCAGACGGTTTACTGCTTTTTTTGCTGCCCACAAAGTTTGAATTCCTACTTTATTTATTGCCTCTTGGATAACTCAAGTGACATTGATGTTTTGGATCGATTTTTCTGTAAACATTTAATTCTGTAACTTATCATTCGTTATTATGTTCATGCAGCGAGCGGAAGCGGCTGATGAGCGCTCGCGAAATTTATGGTGCCATTTAATTATGCTACACAAGCTGCCTTCAAAGATGTCCATTTGACTTGAACTATTTGTCCCTCGCTTATTTTGGGATTTGTGTCACCATTGGTTCTCCGTTTCTCCAGCTCTATTATTAGCTGTCTAATCTTTCTCCGCTCTTTCAACTCGTAATCCAGCTGAAAAGAAAGCTTGCAAATTCAGTTTTCGCAAGGATACGCGCCTGGTTTTACCAACGTTTCGGCGTTACTCTCATAAGACACACCTCATGGTCAATTCGTTCTTGTGCAATTGACGACTCTGACTTTGGGGACCCTCTTCAACCATTTTCTGCTTGCTACGCAATGGGGCATATGTTGCGTACTCAGGTGTTTCGACCGAGGAAGCACTTGTATCCCGTACAGTCAGTTCTGATGAACTGCCTATTGAGTTAGCTGAGTGCAAACCCATGAACAGTTTGGCTTGCTTAGGCTTATGCCTCTTTTGAGTTATGACCTTGTCAACCTCTTGGTCATTGCTTTCTCGTGCAGAGTCAAGCAACGATGTGGTTCAAGAATGTAAATACCGATAATTGCTAGTGTCACTTAAGCCGAGTGACAATTTTGTAACTCGTGGGCTTGACACATGATCCGATATAGAGATTTCAGGTGTGTCATCAGACAGGTCCAAATCCAAGTCTATAACTGCATCAAATCGTTCTTGTGTAATTGTTGACGCTATCTCTGGAGCCCCTTTTAACAACTTTTTTCTGCTTGTGATTCACTGGTGCATCTGTTGTGAGCTCGCGAGTTACGACCAAGCGGGCAAACAAATCCGTTACTTTAGGTTCCATGGGTCCTTACGTGCCGGTTTCTAGGTTAGCTAACTGCACAGCCGTGGCCCGTTTTGACATTCAAGCCTTTATAGCCCTATAATTTTTCGCTTAATGATCTTATTGACCTCTGTATCATCGCTTTCTAGTGCAGCATCGAGCAACGATGTGACGCTAGGACGCAAATTCAGATCATTGCTAATGCTTACTGAGCCGGGTAACGATGGCGTAGACTGCGAATTTATTTGACTTTCTTTGCGATCGAGCGAGGCGTCCGCTGGGGATACTTGGTTCGGCAGATGATATGTGAGTTTAAGTTAACAGGCTGAGGGTACCTGAGCATATTTACTACAATTTACCCCTGGTTTTTGACCAAAAGAGGGCGCTTTAACCGCAGGATAAGAAATATGCCGTTTTAGATACAATGAAATGTGTTTGGTTAAAAAGTTGACTTAGGAATAACACGACAGTCACCTTTATCCTAAATTGAGAATTCTAACTTGAGGGTCACTTTTATTCTCAATATTTTGACAATATAATTAAAAGGGTATATAACAACACAGTGGTATAACGACTCAGCTTCGGCGTGAAATTCGGAGAGGTGCACAACATCGACACCTCCAAGAAACAATATTTGAACACTTTCAAAAAAGCGTGTCTTCTATACTGAGAAAGAGGCTTAAAACACGTAAGCTCGAGAGACTTGAAATTCGCAATCTATTTCAAACGTCGCGCCTTCAGTTTTCGAATTTGAGCCATTTTATTTAAAACGGACCTGACATGAAGCACTAGGACATCCAGTGTGTTTCGAGTAGCGGAATTATGACTATTGCTATTCTGAAGATATAATTTGGAGGTAGTTAGGCAAACCGCAGGCAATTTTTATTTAGAGAATTAGTCCGGACGAGTATGGAGCTATTTGTGTCTGGGCAATCAATAATGAATGGTTGATAAGGTCTGATATATCTAGGGACCTAACTTTCTAACACAGGAAAATGAGGAGAAAATAGACCAAAATAAGCCTCTGGGCCATTTGGGACGAATGGGGGTGGCTAAAAGACATTTAGAAGTTTGCGGGTGTGGGTGGATGAGGGTGAGTAAAGGAACTGATAGGGAAAACGGTGACATAAAATTAATGTTTAGGCCGTTTGCGTAGGGACAAATGGTCTTAATCAGTGAATGTCCTGTACGGCAACTCCGTTAAGATTTTAAATTATGCCAGGTTAGGTATCTGCCGAGCAAATTACATATTTCTGGTTTAGGCGTGTCGTGTTCAATAGCGCATTATACGGGAAAAAAGCATGACTCGCACGGTCAAGGGAGGAGCCAGGTTGTGGTGATGAAGTGGTCGGCATAAACGCTTTCGACGGTGTTGGCGACATTATTTCTGAGCTTGTTGCAGAGTTGAAGGCAACGGATTTTATCGATCATTCGACATAGAATGTATTCAAACCAGTTGATATTGAAGGACATGGCTGAGTTGCGGGGCTTGCAGGTCCCGACATCGAGAGGGATGGGCTAACTGTTGCAGTTATGTTTATGGGCCTATGACTAGGCCTTAGGGAGACAAAGATTGCTGCTGCTGCTGCTGCTGCTGCTTTCTTTTGAAGCTGCCGCCGCTTCTGTCGTATTTGCCTCGGTTTATGCTTCATCTGCTCCTGTTGCAACTATATCTGTCCCTTTTAGTATTGTTATCGAGGTTGCTGCTTCCTCTGATTCTGTGGCATCTCCTTCCATTGGTGCTTCAACCACTCTTAGTTCCGATCATTCGCTTCGAATATCATCTGAATACCAACCCCGGGCGACAGTTTATCTCCTTACATCTCTCAAATGACTTTCAAACCCATAAACTTCTGAGCAATGCCTTTAACTGTCGCCCTTCACTTACCTCAATGCAAATTACTGGCACAGCTACTGTTCTGAAATGCTATGCAGAGCAAATGCATTGAAAACACTTACCTGTACCAAAAGGGTGTTCAAAGGTTTTTACCTATATTTCGCTTAAAAGACATGCGGCCTCCTTGTGCGAATATTGAGCCCAACTCGATCGGTAAAAAATATTTAACCAGTTTCAGTGGCTACTTGCTATGCAATTTGATGTGTTTTGCTTCCGCAATTTTGTAGGTGAGCCCACCAGAGCATGCAAAATCTCTTACAATATCAAAAGGGTGACTAAGTGTGGAGGCGTTTTTAAATATAAAGTTATAATTACGCTTTTGTCTTTCAAAAGTTTCCGATGGTATATGGTGCAGGAGGTAGTCTAGCTCTTTGCAATCTTGAGAATGCATATCTGATAACTGAACTTCAAAGAGGTTTACAAGTATGGAAAAAACAGATCCGAACTTCATCATGAATTCATTACAGTTATGTTATGCATATCAATCAATTTGCTGAGCCTTGACAATGGGCTGCATGTTGATATCAAGGCATTAGCTAGTAGGTGTGGTCAGGCACCGCTTGAGCCTGGGGGCAGATATCTTAGGATGAGCTGTATTTTTTGTTCTCATAATTTGATAAAAATATGATTTAAATGTGAGAAGGTTTAAAAAAAATCAGCCTTTATGATTTTACCGCAGTTGGTTGTTAAAAGCCGTTAAAAATTATGAAAAAAACTTTTTTTTTAAACGTTTAGAAAGAACCAGTTTATATGATTTTCAGTCTATGACTTACGACAAATAATCAGACTAAACTTAAAAAACACTGTAGCCATTTGTTCATAATCACTTTAAATTGATTTAAAAAAAATTAATTTATTATTGAGAAACGAGTCAGCCTTTGAACGTCTCAAGAATATTCGGATCTTGCCGATGTCTTTTACTGGGCAGCGATTTTGTTGCAAATCTGTTGGTTTGAAGAAGTTGTGTTTAAGTGAGAATTGGTTGCAAAACAAAATCTTATAATATTCTGACTTTAAACGATTTTCCACGCGGGAAACAGTAATTCTAGAGACGCAGAAGGAAATTTTACACTTGCAATTTCAGCCACAATGACTAAGGTCGTTATTGAAGGGGGATATCGAGTAAACGTGTCCTTGCAGGGGCGTTGGAAATATCAACTGTGATCTTGTCGGGTAGGTCAGTTTTCAGTAGGTTAAGGGGAGGCTGTGGAGGAAATCTTTGCTTGACTACGACTCCGGCATCTATCAATGCATACGAAACGCAAATGAACCTCGTGAATCGACTTACCTTCAGGGCACGCCATGATTTTGAAAAACAATTACTAATCTGGGCAGCCACAAATACTAAGTTTTCTATGGCTACCTAAGAAAGTCTACGCAAAACTGAGACTGCGTTCCATTTCTGAAATCAAGTGACGTAACATAAGTCACTGAAGCTAAAGCAAACGCTGACAATCTCTCAACATTTTTCCGATCAATCTCCAGAATGAAAAGTGAATTCATCCCTCCCAACAACGGGTTAGACGATGGTTAAAAGATGGATGGTACATATTTTGCAGATAAAACTGTTTGTCAAGAGTTAATAACAGTAAATGACTCGCAATCATTTGGTTTTGATGAAATTTCGCCAAATTACTGAAAAAAAACTTGCTGAGGAGCTAGTTTAACCGCTTTCTATGCTTTTCAGTATCTCGTTTGATGCTGGTTGTTTACCCGCCATTTTGAAATCTGCACGGATCACAGCGTTGTATAAAGATAAAAAAAGACGTCTTCGCAAACAACTAAAGAGCAAACAGCCTTATTTATATTTATGGAAAAATCATGAAAAATTAGTAACACAAGATCTGATGCGTTCTTTGAGCAGGATAACTTCCTATCGGATGCACCGCATGCAACCTGCAGAGGCAGGTTCTGAGTGGCAAACTTGCTGTATTGTTAAGAACGCTAGACTCGGGCAGTTGATGGAGGAAATCCGCTTCATGTAATCTTCATTGACTTCAAAAAGGCATTTGAACGCGTCTCACATCCACGACTTCTGCACAAACTCGGCCAAATAGGTGTTCGAGGAAATCTGCTGAAGTTAATTCGAAGCTTCTTACTTGGCCGCTCCCAAACTGTCCATATTGGCGACCACCACTCACGGACGTTGCAGTCGAGAGCGCTGTCTTCCAAGGCTCTGTGGTTGGCCCCATACTGTTCATTATATACATCGTTGACTCCGACCGTGAACGGGACTGCGATATGGCTATGTTAGCCAATGACATTAAGGTTTGGAACGTCATAAGAACTTCAGCTCACGAAAAGCGTTTGCAGATAAGCCTTAACCATCTTCAAAATTGGTCTAAAGACTGGCTTTTGCTGTTTAACGAAAAAAAATCAGTATCCTACGAAATATTCATCCAACGTCACAGAACCCCATGGTTAACAGCTTAAATTTCACCCAATTACAAGAAAATGAAGTGCAAAAAGATATGGGAGAATGGATCTGTACGTCTCTCAAACCCACGCTGCATTACAAAAAAGTAGCCAAGTTTGCGATGTCCATCCTGAACCTTGTCAAACGTGCTTTCTGCTCCATTGATTAAGACTGCTTCGCTTAGTTCTCTGGAACATCTTCACGACCGAAACTGGAGTTTGCTATCAAAGTATGAAAACCCGGGACCGCGAAAGACCTCAGTCTCCTCGACAAGGTACAAAGGCGTGCAACTAAGCTTATGACCGAGGGATCATTACCCTATACAAACACGTTCGGCAAATCTAGACCTTTTTCATTGAAGTTACAAGCAGCTACGTGGCGACCTGATACAAATATTTCGTATAATTTTCGGTCAGGGCTGCCACCTAATGCCTGGCGAGTTCTTCGAGTTGGGTAAAACAACGAACTTAAGGGGACGTCCGTTCAAACTACGCGTAACAGTGGGCTGACTAAGCACACGCAAGATCTTCTTTTGTAATAGAGTGGTTGAAGCTTGGAATAATATGCCCCTAGATGTTCTTATGTCCTGTTGCATAGAAGTCTTAAAAATAAATAAGACTGCTATAGTATTGCTCACTAAAACACCAGTTAACCACTGCATCAGACTAAGGAAATATATTATTTCGTACAATATAACATGCTGTTTTACGTATCATTTAACTATGTAATTTTTCTTTGTGATAAATTCATTCCTGTTCAAGCAGCCGGCTTACGCGACCATGAACGTATTTTTGCGATCGTGGCGACTTCTCCTGTTTTCGTCGCGATGATGACGGCCGCGGAAATTGACAAAGGCGTATCGTGGACACAGATTCGATTTGTCAGTATCTTCTCGTGACAATCCAGTCTCGTCCTCATCCCCGTATGGCACTTCCGATTGAGATATATACGTCATGGTTGACCCCCTAAATTGCTGCCAACGTTAACATCTGCATCCTGGCATACTTTTCAAACACATTCTCCAATGAGCGACATTTTATATTCTAAAAACACCCTACAATACGTTCCATCTTGTGAACTCTAAGCCATGCCTCAGGTGTTTATTTTCACAGTCTACTCTTTTTATTCAGTAACACTTGCTGGCTCGTGCTAGCTGACAGCATCTCATCTAATAATATTATTTCGAGCAAGTGATTCGCCACTCACAATAAAGAAATAGACCTTCTTTGATAGGTTTGGCATTGTCGATGCATTTCTCAACTACTGTGTACCGAAAGGGAGTTTAAAGGCATTTGCCTATCATAATAATAATTAATATAAATAACATAATAATAATAATAATACATTGACTTGACTAGACTTCACGGGATAACATTTTTTATTCCTGTAGCATTATTAAAAAACTAATCCGAATGTAGAAAATGAAACACAGCCGCAACCTATGCTAGAGTGCAAGCCATCCTTCCAAAGCCTGTTTTCGCAAGTTTTTTCCAGCTTGATAAGTTAGAAGAGTAGATAAAGAAGAAACAGTAAATAATAAGGTAGAAAAAAGGGGAAGCAATCGCGAGCAACATCTCAACATCAGAGAGCAAGAAAGAGTTCAACTCAAAAGGGAATGACCCTGGTAGAAGCCGCTAACAGTGACTGCATTGTTGTACCATCACCGAAACCAAAGACGTATGCCCTTACATTAATCGTCAAAAATGTAAGATCTCTGCCTGATGAGATGCCATATTTTCAAACTTTGATCTTCGTCAACCGGACACACATGTTTATAGCCACCGAGACATGAGCATCGGCCTGTGTACGTGACTTCAAACTTCCTTTACTAGTCAATGCAAGCATTCGGAATGATCAAAATAATGGCCATAACAGAGAAAGCTGCATCTACTTTTAGCAGTGGCTTACATTTCTGCCGTTGAATTATCAACTTTTTGACAGAAGTATAGGAAAGCTGCCGGCAACGAGTTATTATAAGTATTATATACTCCTTACTCAATGGCTGTGTTCATCGCCCACATAATCCCAATGTGGACTATGATATTTGTGTCTCGCAGGCACTTTATGCCACAGCCGACTTGAATCTTAAGTATTGCTTGAGTTCAGGTGGCTTGAATCGCCCAAACCTGCAATGATTTTCACCCTCGGGTGCTTTAAATGTTGGGGCTGTAGATATGGGCATGTGGAATCAGATAGTCGATTTTCAAACCAGAAAAGCAAACATACTGAGCCTTGTTTTTGTAGGGGATGCACACCACTGTCTGTGCCACCTTACGACACACTGCAGAGTAAGGACGATCTCACAGTTGTTACTTAACTGAAAATGAAGGCCGGTGATACATTCCGCAAAAATAAAGTTTGTACCATGTTTTCCGATCCGCATAAACGTCAAAATAACTGACAGCTGTAAATTCCCACAAAGTTCTCTAAAATTTGGCAATCTTTGTGTGTACATGTTCGGAGATATACATGGGATCACAATGCTGGATCCACTTATCCTCCATGTTGCCCCTGTACTAAAATAATACATGCACATTTTGAAGTGTACCTTTCTCTGTCTTTCTGACGTAGGCTTCATATACACTCTCGTTGTTTGCATCAATAGAGGGTACTTTCGTTGTGTCCTAAGTGTCAGCTACGTGGTTTTAGAGTGGCACAAGAAGCTCTCAGTATAAAAGCAAATAGCCGATTAGGACATCTTCATTAAACATACTTGCCTGAATGTTGCAAAATTAATTTTTGTACACAGGCAAAGCGCAGAAAAAAAGCGCAACACCACATTATTCAAGACGTCCAAGAAAACCTCATATTTGACGCTAAGTTGACTGATGATAGCTTCATTGTGTTCGTATCCAGAACATTAAGTAAAAACACGCTCGCTGAAATTTCGAATATCCGCGATTGGACAGATGCCGTCCCTGAAACCCTAAGTTTTACCCTATTGGACGTGACTATAGCCATTCGTTGTTTACGGCAATCTTATAGATCAGCACCAGATGATGTCCCGGTAAGCCTCCTTAAATCTGAAGGTTTTATTAATTTAATCTTGCTTTTGAGAGCGGAACTTTTCCTTCGTTGTTGATGGCATCTAACCTAATGCCTATTCCCAACAATGACTGATTTAAATTCTTTGACGACTTAAGGACAATAAGTACACTTCCATCAGCTTCGATGATCTTGTAAAACTTGATCCAAGAAAAGATGCTGCGTCATTTGACTAAAAAGAAACTGCCTTAGGCAGCTCAAAATGGTTTTATCGAGAAAAAATATCTTCTGACACCTCTCAGCTCATTTTTTTGATTTGATGCAACAATCTAGAGTCAACGGTTTTGCTGTTTATACAGAAGCAACTTTGTCACCATAGAAGATCCCAGTCGATATTTCCCCGCGTTAATCTTAGAATATTTCGATATCGATATACCCCATCATTTACGATCAAGTATATTATGGCTGCAACCGTACTCATATCATTTTGCCTGCGTCCCTTGTATTATTTTTCTTGCGTGGACAAACTTATGAAGTTTGAGTTTAAGAAGATTTTGTTTTTCAACAACTTCTACCGAGACGCAACCTCAATAAACCGAACGCAACCTCTTCAAAACAACAAATTCGCGGTCTAGTAACAAAATTGTCAAGATCCGAATATGCTCGAGACCTTGAAAGGCTGATGCGTTTCACAATATTGAATACGCTTTTTCAAATAATGCTCAAGCGCTTTCTAAAAAAACCTATATTATTGGCTAAATTAACTCGGATTACTTGTCGTAAGTCATAATCTGAAAATCATTGCAACTGGTTTTTTCTGAACGAAAAAAACTAATGCAGTTTGTTCAACCATTTATGAGATTTTAACAACCAGCTGTGGTGAAATATTATAGAATGAATGTTTCTAAACCTTCTCACATTTAAATCAGATTTCCACCAATATTATGAGAACGGAAATTATAGCTAATCGAAATTGCAGTTTCAATTTCTCGTCCTTCGTGGGAAATATTATTTTCGGGATTTCGGTTCACCTAGCCCTCTGGCGGACTTTCGTTGTTAGCTATTGGGTTCACTTTCGCAATAACTCCACCTTCAGAAGACACGACAGGACATTAGCCCTGGAGTATGAGTCCATCTGGTTAAAGATCAAGAAGGCGAATTCACAGAACCTTGAATTCCTGGCCGTTTACCGGCCACCAAACATGCTTAGCGGAGCCGACGAATCACTCCTTCGTCTGGTGAAAGAAGCTGCTAGCCACCAGGAGTTTCTCATTGTTGATGACTTCAACGCCCCTGCAATTGAATGGAACAACCTCACAGTTGAGGCGGCGTCAACTTCCTTTAGTTCCAAATTAATGGATCTCACGCTTGACCTGTCGTTAGTTCAAAACGTTGAGGGCATAACCAGATTTCAAGAAAACCAGCGGGTAACTTGTTTGGATCTCATTTTCACGAAAGATTCGTCCTTCATAAATGAATTTCATTCAAGTGCTCCGCTCGGTAAGAGTGATCATACGACGCTAATGTGGGATTAATCACTCCACTCTCAATGGGTGAGGAAAACGGAGGACTAGCCAAACATATGGAAGGCAGATTTCAATTCAATGAAGAATGCACTATAGACCGTACATTGGGACTGCCTACTCAAGGGGGATCCGGAGGAGGATTTGAAATCACTCAAGAGGGTTGCATTAGATCTGCTTAAGCGCGATTGCCCGGTCAAGGTGCACAAGACGACTAGTCGTCCTGCCTGGTTGACGAGAGACCTTAACAGGCAACTGAAGAAGAAGAATAGGAAATGGAAGTTATTCAGGAAAACTGGGTCGCCAGTACATCTCGAGGAATTCCGACGCCAAAGAAATGCAGGAAAAAACTCAATTCGCCAGGCCAGGAAAAACTATGAATCAAGAATCCTCCAACAGCCCGAAGAAAATCCCAAAATTCTATTCCGCTATATTAACAGTCGATTAAAAAACAAGGATCCTGTCGCAGTACTTAAGAATGATGATGGCGGAGAAGTCGTTGAGAATGACAAGAACGCCGAGTACTTTAGCCGGTTCTTTGCCTCGGTATTTACTAGGGAGTCCGAGCTTCATTTTGATAATTCCAACAGTGCTGTTGCAAACGCCAGTCGGGCACTTCATTCTCTACTATTTCCAACATCTGTTGTTGAGAGGGAGCTGCAGAGCCTCTAAGAAGCAAAGTCATCCGGTCCAGACAATATACCAGCCAAGTTCTTGAAAGAATTGGCAAGCGAACTCTCAGAGCCCCTAGCACATATCTTTCGTTCTTCATTTGCACTAGGAAAACTGCCATCTGAAAGGAAAATGGCAAATATTTACCCGATATACAAGGGCGGAGCCAAAACGAAGATTAATAATTGCCGGCATGTCAGCCAAACTTGCATTTGCTGTTAGGTGATGGAAACGATAATTAAGAAGACGACAATGGAGAGCTTGGAGGAGAACAATCTACTGTAAGGGCTCCAACACGGCTTCAGAAAGAACCATTCTTGCCTTCTCAGCCTTCTACTCTCCACTGAGCAGTGGACTAGCGCACTAGATGAAGATGGTAAGGTTGACGTCATCTATACGGACTTCAAGAAGGCATTCGACAGCGTCTTACATAAGCGTCGAATGTATAAATTGTCAGAAATTGGCATAAGAGAAAACCTGCTGGCATGGATAACAGATTTTCCCACAGGGCGATCGCAAACTGTGTGCATCGGTGACTCAAAGTCAAGCCCTACATATGTTCTGAGTGGCGTCCCCCAAGGCTCTGTCTTAGGGCCACTGCTCTTCCTTATCTATATCAACGACTGTGTCAACGACCTTGGTTGCAGTGCTATCATGTTTGCCGACGACGTCAAACACTGATGAGCCATCAGGCCTGACGCCGATAGGAAAGTGCTTCAAGAGAGTCTTAATCGACTTAGCTGCTGGTCGGCTCATTGGCTTTAAAAATTCAAAATTAGTAAGTGTGTGGTTTTAAGACTCCGTACTAGAAGGACTGATGAGGAGAACGATTCCTTCCAATACCTCCTCGATGGGCACCCGCTTTCAAATGTGAACGAAAAAAAGGATCTCGGTGTTCTAATAAATTCCTCACTCAAACCATCTACTCAGTGTGTAAAGGCAGCTAAACTCGCGACACAGGTGCTGTTTGCGATAAGGCGGGGATTCGTTAACATTGACAAGGAGCTCTTCAGGAAAACCTACGGAGCGTTTGTTCGGTCCCACTTGGAGTATGCTGTCCAGGTCTGGCGTCCGTGGTTCAAGAAGGATTAGCTGCACGTGGAACGAGTGCAGGCGAGGGCTAGGAAGATGGTCAAGAAACTTGGTCATCTGCCTTATGAAGACAGAATGACCGAACTTGATCTTTTTTCTCTCAATTATAGGCAACTCCGCGGGGACCTCTTACAAACCTCCCGAATTTTTAGAGGCCAAGACTGTGCACTCGAATTTGATGATTTCTTCGAATTGGCTCGGACTGACCATCTGCGAGGTCATCCTTTTAAACTTCAGAGGAAACCAGCCGGTATCGACGTTCGACGAAACGCCTTCTCACAGATGGTCATTGGAGCGTGGAACGCACTCCCGGAAGATGTGGTCCTCTCAGATACTTTTGACATTTTTAAACACAAACTTTATTCTCATTTGCTGAGAAACTGTGGCAGATATAATGAACAAAGTGTC
>JAYGXS010001779.1:0-12403 GCA_036362985.1 Ligula intestinalis | reverse complement strand
GGTCAACGTTTCGTCAACGAGGGTCATATAAGTCATCTTTGGCAAGGTTCTTAGCGGACAAGCCACCTATTGTCCAGCTGTGTATGCACCAAAGCCTCCCCACCGCCCCATCACAAACATGTGCGTAATGCAGGTGTTTTTTCAAAGCCAAACCACACACGACAGTTCACGTTTGCACGCATTCATGATCAGCTTCTTAGTATGCATGGTATGCACACAGTCCTCCCAACTACAAAACCGTGGCTCCTCTGTACGAGTGGTTTGACGAACCTACCTACCTCGTTTCGGGGCCGTAGTACTCCTTTGGTGTGAACTATGGTTGTGAACTGCAATTGGGGTAGCGGAATTGTTCAGACTACGAAACAGCGCTTGGACATGACAGCTGGGAATCTAGGGGATGTCCCAAAATTATTTGCACCCGAATAACACATTCACAGTTTCTAAAGGAATATATATATTCCTCAATTGCAAATTTAAAAGAGTCAGAATTCCGAGATATGAGTTATAATTCATCTTCTGCTCACTGGAATAAATTTGAAGATTTGCTGACTTTTCGGACAGCTGGGCCTAGCTGTCCTTTGTGGAGGCGAATACTGACTTTTATCGATCAGCAAGTTTATAGTTGCGGCTGCAAGCGTTGGCCTTGGGCTGATCGATTTTGCTCGGTTCGCTGTCTGGCCTTTCGTGTGGATTTTGGCTTGACGTGACGGCAATTTGTGGTCTGTTCTATACCCACGGTAGAGGATGCTGGTAATCCTGTTCCCTCTTTCTGTGGTTTTCTCACATGGAAGTATTCGTCCGCGCATTCTGACTTCGGTTTGACCATGTCAATTCCTTTTCTTAAGTAATGGCGCAGGACTTTGTAAACCACAGGCAGGCCCAGATGCCTGTTGACAGAATTGGCGTCTGAGGACCATGTCTCAAGCGTCAATCTTTCAGATTTGGTGGTTCCTTGGCCTATGATGGTTGTTCCTTGAATATCGAAGTTGTGGCCGGTCTCTCCGATATGTGTGGAAAGTTGCGAGTTAGGGCCTAGTCTCCAGGCCGTTGCTTTGTGCTTCTGTATGCGGAAAAAAATCGATCAGTCCAAGGCCAACACTTACAGCCGCAGCTTTAAACTTGCTGATCGATAAAAGTCAGTATTCGCCTCCACAAAGGACAACCGGCCCAGCTGTCCGAAACGTCATAAAATCTTCAAATTTATTCCAGTGAGCAGAAGATGAATTATAATGGAAACATTTCCTTTACGGGAGATTTTCCTTTGACGTTTATGACAATTTAAACTCTACTTGGGATCAAATGAATGAGATTCTGGAGGGTGTCCAGGGGGATCTTTTGCCAGTCGTCCAGTAGCGATCTCTCAAATCCGGCAATAGCAGTAGAAGCACGCAGTTTTTCGTTAATCATATCAGCAGGCAACTAGATCAAGTTGTGATTAATCTCATGGCTCATGGTGGGCTTCGTAGCTCAGTGGTAGAGCGTTAAGTGAAGTTACTAGTCATTCTGATGGACTCAAGATGATTGCGTAGAGAATCCTGCCTAGCAGTTAGCCTAATGTATCCGTACGGGTGGATCCCATACGAGCAGTAGGTTGGATAAGCAAATCGAGACAAGTGTGATTAAATTCACGCCTCATGGTGAACCTCGTAGCTCAGTGGTAAAAGGTTGGCTGCACATAACCCCCCCCCTGTTGTGTGGGTTCGACTTTCACCGAGCCCGCGCGAGTTTTTCACAATTGGGTTGTCTGTAAGGAAACATTTTGTAGACAGTTTGTTGAAAAATATATCACTAACCAAGGAGGTCGAGGAATACACAACAATTATCGCGAAATATTTAATTTTAACACAATTATCTAACTTTTAAAAGATGCAAGTGGTTTTGGGACACCCTATATATAATTATTGTCATTAGAGCCAGTAAAAATAGAGATGCTGTAAAAATATGTCAACAAAATAAGGAAGCAACCATAAGACGCTACTGTAGCATAACGCACCCTATTCTCAACGCAGGAAGACAACGGAAGGTCAGCGAAATGTATAGGAGGCAGCTGAGAAACTTAGAACCTCAAAAATCCTTGCTTTGCTCGTTTAGTTGAGTTCTATCTTATAACAGTGAACGCAAAAATAGGAGGTATTTGTTATCGATCTTTTATTTAATGATTTTTTTTCTTCAGGGGGTAATCCAAAAAAAAAATTTCCATCTTTGAAGGTGTTTACAGTGAAGTTTACTGGTAATATAATGGGCTATAAGCTTTGAGGAAAGTCCAGGTAATTTGAGTTGAAAGAGGTGTATTTCATTCCGCAGGAATGCATATGTACTTCAGTTAATTCAAAGAAGTTAAAGGACATATTTATGACCTTCGCCGAAAACGTTTGCTTCACAAATATCATATACAAATTAGTCTTGCGGTTTCTTTCTAAAATATTTGTCACCTTTGTTGCTCTAGTTCTATGAAAGAAATGACCAGTTCCGAAGAAGAAGTTGCGATCAATGGAAAAAAAGGTTTATTTGCCTGAAGTTTCGGATTCTGTCGAGAACCTCTTCAGCAGAATAGGGGGATGTATACTCAAATTACGCATTATTAATGGTTTGTAGTGGCCACATAACCGCATACACAACATAATCATCAACATCCGTAAGCAACTCTGAGAAGCGTAATTAGTACGGTGATGGTTTGGCAGTTCGCTTTCCAGTCAATAATTGCCACGATTTCGTCATCTGTGTTGGATGAGGGGCTGATAATTACTTGGGAATTACGTACGCATGATGCCGGATATTTTGTTGGGCCCGGCTCTTCCCATGTCACTGATTCATCTGCTCAAAAAGGTTTCAGTGCGGAGTACAGGAACCAAAAGTCATTGATTCTCTATGGTCCTGAGAACCACACCTCGAGCAACTCGCGGCTCACGCAACAGTCAACTTGTGCGAAGATTTTAACCTCGTTTACCTTGAAAAAATAGCTGGGTCTCGTCGAGTTAACTACAACCTGAGAGTGGGCGTCCTTCTGTGTGCTCGGTCATTCGTGTTTGAAATAACCTCCCGACGTTGTTAGTTTGTGCTCAATGGCACCAGACCCATCAGAGTTCTTACTGCGCTCGGCCCTTCCCACGTGACTAATTCTTTTGCTCAGGCAATGTCTTAGTACAGAGTAGGGAAATGCCAAATCACTACGCTTGTTGATGGGCTGAGGGCCTGAAAACCATGACTCGAGCAACTCGGGGCTCACGCGGTTGTCACCTCTTGCGAGGAGTTCGGCCTCGTCAAACCTAAAAATAGGGCCAGGTCCCATCGATTGAGCTGCAACCCGGGAGTTGGCGTCTTTCTTTCTGACAGCCGCTGCATGCTTGGCCATTTGCGTCCGGAGTAATCCTCCGTATTGTCCTACGTAGTTGCTTTGTCCACAACTGCGCCAGATTCGATAAACGACTCCAGCCATTTCCTGCCGTGGCAGTGGGTCTTTCAGTCGCATGGCCCGGTGCCTGATGGTTGCGTCTGGCCCGAAAAGTATTAGTATATAAGATGCCAACAGTTTATGTACCATTTTCACTGAATCAGGTATTTTTAAAAGTGCCTGCTGTCAAGAGTTGTCGTTCATTAGACACCTCAACAGGTTTTGACTCTGGAAAGTCTACCCCTATCTATCTGCCTTTACTACTCGCTGCTAAAGCTGCTCTCAGGCCTCGAAAAATGAGGCCAAAGGCAAATACACAACTGAGTTTCATTAGCGATCGGTGAAGTTTTCTCAATGTGCGTCAACATCTGCCGAACGAAACTCATAAGGCAACGAACTCGTGACTCAATTATTAGGGTTACTGAGTAAAGGGACCCGGGTTCGAGCCTCGACGGGTGCACCACTTAGGTCTGACGACGGCTAGTAAGCCATAAATAGCCATTCCAGTTTCTGTTGTATTTGTCGGCAATAATATCTTCTTGAAAGTCCTCCAGACTATATGGGCAGAAACTCATGCATGTACTTTTTTATTGCTAGGGTGGATCCGTTGCGGTAGCACCACTCATCAGCTACATCACAATTTATCAAAATGTGCAAGCACTGACATGACCATATGCCGTCATCGTATTTTTGCTTTAACACAATAGGCGAAATCGCTACAATGTCGATACCTGAACGAATAGGCCTACAATTGCTGGCTCCTAAGTCACCTCAGCTCCTGGCGTCGTTCGCGGCAACGGCATCAGTAGGAGAATAGAAGGCCTATTCAGCCTTATGGCACGCGCTGAGTCACTCTTGCACCAACCTCCACTGCAAACCGCCCCCGCATCCCAAACCAATTATCTTTCGGTAATTAGAAATGCGGTTACGTAGGCAAATGTGGCCAAAACAAATACCAGTAATATTCATGTTTCTATCCTGGCTTGCGCTTAAATACCACTTAGCGCCCGCCTATGTATGGTGTTACAAACCTGCTCACCACCTAACACGGACAATAGGCTGGAAACGAGTTACATCTCATTTCGGTTTCCATCGGCTTACTTACTGATCGTGAATACTGGAGGCAACACATCTCGAGGCCGGAACGAGAAACATGACTATCACTTGTCCCCAGTACCTTTTTCGCCGAATTGACTTGGGGCTGAATGGTTGCTTACATTATGCTTTGTCTATATGACTGACCAATCACAGAGGTGAATGATCGATCTGGTAGTCTGTAGACTCGATAGATGCAGCCTAAATATCGCGAATTCTGGATCAGTAAAATGCAAACTGACCTTCTACGTAATGGATTTCCTCCTCTTCAGATGAGTTGCCTCAAACTGATGTTGTCGTTGCTGCATGATAGTCAGCAGTTTTTCTGAGGAGATAGATTTGGTGAGTTCTGCGTCGCCAATTGTTTTGATGCTTGTTAAATACTGTGGTTTGTGCAAGCCTAGATGCTTTATTTAATCCCCTAGGGAGAAAAATGAGCAAGGTCTCAAAAAAAGGAAATTGTTGCTGTGTCCTCAGTGCAGGAATTTAAGTTAGCAAGGTTAAACGATCAGACCAGTCATATTGTGTCCTCGAGTGAGTAGCGACTCGATTGGCCATATCTGTTGGCTGATCCCTATCTCGAAAGCCCTGCGTGACTTCGGCCCATTTAATTTCTTACATGCGCGCGCAGTCTTTGCCTGTTTACGGACTTATAGTGTGACCTGAAAAAAGGGTTTTGCCAGAGCTGCATGCGTTGGTTAGGACGGCTTCTTACAGATACCTCCCAAAATAAATAAACAATAAAAATAAGTCTTGGCTCAATAGTTAGGGCGTTAGGCTCTGGTTGAAAAGTTTGCGAGGTTGAGCCCAGGGTGGCGTACCTGTGGTGACTCACTTCACATAAGCGAGCATTTTCAAAGGTCCACTGCTGCTAACGCGTACATCCGCACTAAAAGTGGTCCCTGCAACAGCCAATCACAGATCCACAAACGCTGGTCTCTCCCGCTGGCGAATAGGATGCATGCACGCCTAGTAGATAACCTTCAAGGCAACCAGACAATGCCCATTCTCGCTGCCGCCGACATGCCTGCTGCTAAAACCACACATAGAATCGACTGGCTCTCCTGGCTGGTTGTATGCTGTCCAATTCGAATCCATGTCCATCTATTCTCTTTTCCCTTGTGTACACAATATACCATTTCCACTAGTTTAGCCTTTTACGACTCCTCCTCTACTAAGTAACTATGGTCTGAAAATCGCAGTTGCTAGGTTTAACTCCCTTAACCCCCAGCGATACACCATTTGAGTCAGTGTGCGGCTACCTAATGATGGCTTATAAGCCAGTCCATTTTTTCCTCGTCTTTGCCAGCAACGCTATCTACTTAAAAGTCTCACTGACTATATAGGCAGCATATCATGCATGTCTGTTTTGTTTATTGCTAGGTTGTATGCGTTTCGGTAGCAGCGTCCATCAGCGTGCTTAAGTACAATGAAAATATAATGTGCAAACATTGACATGACCATATGCTGTCACCGTATTTTCGCTTCTCCGCGGCAATCACATCAGAAGCAGAAGAAATGAGAGCCAATTGAATGAAAAGGCTAAGTCAGCTGAATGGCACGCGCTGCGTCATCGCAACACCAACCCACCCCCGCGCCCAAAGCTAATCATCTTGCGGTAGTTAGAAATGGGATTACGTAAGCGTAGGCCGCCAAAGCAAATACTGGTCACCTGCCTTTCTGTATCCTGGCGTGCGTGTTAATACAACTTGGCATCTGCCAATGTTTGGTTTTACAAACCTTGCTCGTCACCTTAGAAGGCGAATAGGCAGGAGAGGACGCAAATCTTATTTCAATTTCCACCAAATTCCTTACTGGGCGTGACTACTAGATGCAACACACCTCGAGGTAGATAAACAACAGGACTACTAATTCAAGAACTTTTTTCGCCGAATTAAGTTTTGACGGACTGGCCACTTGGAGAGTTCTCTCTGTGAACGACTAATCACAGAGAGGATGATCACTCAGTTAGTCCGCAACTCGATAGATGCAGTGTAAAAATTGCGGCTCTTAGTAAGACTTGGTTTGTTGACCAAGCATTACATATTATGCGAAAAAAACTGGAAATGAGGCCGATAAAAAGGTCGCGAGTTCGAAGCTAGGATGGCACATCACTTGGATCTGGGAATAACTGGCTGCTGACGGCTAATACGCCACAAATGGCCATTCTAGAATTCATTTTCTTTTCTAATGAAGTATTTGCCTGACAAATACCTCTTTCCGTCTCCCATGCAGAAGAAGATGATGGTATCGAAGATTCGATCTCGTTCTCTTCACTGACAGCTGTGGAATTAGGTCCTCCTCTGTAGATGTGAGCAACGCGAAGTGATCATGATCTAGGTCACGTTTGGTGCAGATTGCCTGACGAAGCAACAAGCTCATATCCTCAGGGTGAAGGGGCAAGTGTATACCTGTGGGCAACTTCAAGATAATCAACTCTCAGATAAGCTAAATATTGTGCTATTGGCTGGGGTTTAACGCATACTGGATTTAAGCATTTACATCAACTTCAGTTGGGAGGAAATTTAAGCTTAAGAGAGATGAATGCCATTATTAACACGATTAATGCAGTAATACCTGAACTTGATGTAAAATTCAGCCAGCGAATAGCTTGACACCAAACAATTTCAAGAGAAGAAACCTTTTGTCTGCAAGCATTTTACAGGTGATACCAGACGCATCTTAGATAATGTTTAAGGCCACGGATCATAAACGATGGCAAGGTGACAGCGTTTAAAATTTGAACAGATACAGTCTTATTTGGGGAAGAAATTACCGATCAGTGGAAAAGCAGGTTCACAAGTATGTGGTTTGATGGAGCTTAAATGTTGATCAGACAGGCACATTCGTGGTAGAATTTGGTAGTTAACACATGCTTTCACCTGGTGGGATTCGGTTGAACCTATAACGACGATAATGTTTTTTCGAATACGAGGACTCTTTAGGTGACCTGGGCCTGGTGGTTGTCAGATGCCAACCCCATGTCTTGAGACAGTTCCACACAAAGAATCTGGGCAGCAGCCGCATGAAGGCTTTCGCTCGTAGTTATGTGTATTGGCCTCACATGAACCAACACCTGTAACAGCTGACCCGCTCATGCACCAAATGTACTATCGCATCAAAGAGGCCAGTGAAGACCACAGTAAAGCCATGGCCTATTCCACAAGCCCCATGGTCCAGGGTCCACGTCGATTATGCTGGACCGCTCAATGGTCAGAACTACCTCATTGCCGTTGACGCATACAGCAAATGGCCGGAAGTCATCCTCATGGTACGCACGACAACCGGAGCCACAATCAACACTCTTCGGCCACTGTTTAGCAGATTTGTTACTCCAGAAACCTTGGTGTGCAATAATGGAGGGCAGTTTACATCCACCTCCTTCGACCAGTTCTGCAAGCAGTCCGTCATTTACCACGTGCGTTCGCCACCATATCACCCACAGTCCAATGGACAGGTCGAGCGGTTCCTCGAGACCTTCAAGCGAGTTCTGCAGAAGTCAAAAGGGGAGGGGACGACGGAAGAAATGCTAGAGCTATTCCTGCTGAACGACCGAGCCACGCCAGACCCGTGCACTCCAAGCAGTGTTTCCCCTGCAGAAGCTTTGATGCAGAAAAAGCTTCGCACACCATTTAACGTCATACGTCCGCTGACATCAGTTGGTGTTGGTTATGACTCAGCCCATTGGACGGCAATGGAAAGGCAATTCAACCGACGCCAGGGTGCAAAGCAACGATTGTTCCAACCAGGCCAGACGGTGTTTGCAAAATCTATAGGAATAATCAGGAAAAGTTGACGCTTGGAGGCATTCACCGGAAGTGTGGTGACGTTATCAACGAGATTCAGGTTGGCTCGGACATTTGCGTGCGGCAAGCCAAGCAACTTAAGCACACTGAGTGCACTGAAATACCAAAAACAAGCACACATTTATCATTTGAACAACTACTGGACACATTTGGCTTGCCGAAACCCACAGTTCCAGCAGCCAGCCGATCTCTCGAAGATTCCAGACGATCTAGCCGAAAAAAAGACACATACGGTTCCGTTGCAGGTGAACCCACGCCTCAAAGCTTACGATTTAGCTCAAACAAGGGAAGTGTTAGGGGTCAAATCAATGGCGTGCGCAAACAGCCCTGACCAAGAGTTGCCACGGCAACCGACCGGTTCACATATTCACTATCCACTCGATAACGTCACGCATGTGCAGCCGGCGCAGGACGCTAACACACCTGTCACGTTACCAAGCTTCACCAACTCAAGTGCATTGTGTGACCGCTCACTCAGACTAGCACGTCATCTCCCATGACTCACCAGCCAATGAATTCATATCCTTCTTGTGACTACCATCTTCTTGACCCAACCTTGTAAATACGCGTTAACTTTCTTTTGAGGATGCTGCACTAGGTTTACAGTAAGACTTATGCTTTCTGCGCACTTCTTGGGTTCTTCCTTTGGGGCTCACACGAGGCCTTAGTCAGACGGAAATATCGCAGCTTTTTGGCCACTGTTATAACAGTGGGACAATACTCAAGCGGTAATTATTATTTTGCCGTAAAGTAAAGTAATAATTTTGCTCCTTGGCATTGAAATTATTATCTATCATATGTAAGACGGGCCTTTACCTATCGGTATGGCGCTCACTCCTTTCATTGTGCCTTGGGGTTCGTTCTCGAGTCTCGCCAGCAGCCGTTCAATGTCTAGCATATATATATATATATATATATATATATATATATATATATATATATATATATATATGTTATAGGCAGGAAAACATTACCAACAAAGCCAAGAGAGCATGAAAATGTAATTTCTAGCTTATTAGCAGTGATCAGCCAGCCCTATCCAATCCCAGGGGTAGCAACTCCCGCGGCTTGAACCCGCGATTTTGTTAGTTAGAAGTCGGGTGCTCTAACTATTGCGCCAGGGGCTCCTAGCCTTAGCGGATTCAATCGAAAATGCACAGAATGGTAGATAAGCATATATTGATTGGTTACGGAACTCAATCATCCTTTTGTGAGTTGCAGTTAACTATATAGCCCCGCCAACAGCCAATAAACGGCTAGCATTTATTGTGAGCAGAGATACGTAACCGAAAAAAGCCAAGGGAGACGGAAATGGTCATTTATATCTTATTGGCCGTCATCAGCCAGACATACTCAACCTCAGAAGTGGCGATTCCGGAGAGTAAACCCCAAGGCTCAAGGAGGGGGAAGTGAATTCGAGTGAATTCCAGAACAGATCAGTGAGTATATACCCGATCGAAGTCAGCAAGGCAATGAGCCCGTGGCGCAGTCGTTAGATTGTCCAACTTCTAACTTTCAATGTCACGAGTTTGAGACTCGGAGATTGACATCCCTGGAGTTAGGTATGACTGGCTGATGACTGCTTATATGCCATAAAAGACCATTCCATATCTCTATTGTCTTTGTCGATAATGTATTTCTGCATCTATTTCATATTTACGGAATAGTTATAGACCGCTCTGCGATCTATTACTGCACTCCTATTGAGCACAAAGCGGCTCCTACGGAATTCCACAAAATATAGATGGGGAATATTTGGAGACAAAGGCATTAAATGGAATGTAAGTAATGTGAAGATCGCAATAATTCTTCATGAGAAGGACAAGGTTTGCCAGAAAACCGAAGACAAAGGTCCGACGAATCCAAGTGTCTGCTGTACGGCATATACACTTTCCATGTGATAAGTGCTTTGGCTGTACATCTATCAATGATATACTTCAGGAACGAGCTAAATGGTAGGTAAGAGTGACCCCGTGCAACTAGTGTAAGTTTTGCTACTAAGATTTATTAGGTAGGATGTTTGAATGGTTGATTTATTGGTAATATATAGTAACAGGCTCCAGTATAATTGGAAATGAGCTTGGCTGTAGAGCAGGCGTTGAAGTTAAGATCTGTCAGTACTTCAGTGTTTTCATCAATTTTAGTGGGATTAGCCTCGTCACGGCTGTCGTTACACAGCTTGCTAAGCACGCATGTACTTTTAGGAGCTTAGTGGTAAGACATTAGACATAAAGACGCTGCGCACAGTAAACTTCGTCAATTATATTTGCATGAACAAGGATGGGGTACGTGCTGGACATGTAAACAATATAATAGCGAGAACAGGTTCCTCATACTTCGTTTGGTTACTGAAGTGTCACACAGTGTATCGCCTGATCAGGAACACAATATGACTTAAAGTGTTTGTTCATCCCCTTTCCAATTCCGTATATCCGTCCCTGACTATGTCACATTTTGTTTCCTTTTTAACTAGTATGTACCCAAAACATTCAAGCGGCCGATTTTCCGTCTAATCATAACCTTGATTTTTCGTATCTGCCGACTGGGGGTCATATATTTTAAGACCGTTCAAAACCGTGAAGAAACCTCTTTGCTGCGATGAATTACTATAGGTTAGCACCGACGACAGCTTAATTATGGAGTGGGTGGAGGCGTTTCTATTCCGTGTCCTACCAAGGGGCGGGGGCATATAAACTATTTCTCTTCCTGCTTTATTGGCTGAAAATCCACTAACCTTACTAACCTATCAGTTTTCAAGCAGTCGACATTCAACTTACTAGAAATGGCACAGTTTTCACGGTCGTCGCGGATGGTCTTCAGGAAACTGAGGCAGGATGCGTTGTTTTTTTCTTTTGTTATCCGTTTCTACCATACCCAATGGTGGATTCAGTGGCAACTACGAGGGCGGTGAAACATCATCGGGTAGAAAATAACCTCCCAGATATTTCGATGCACAGCAAAGGAACCATCTGGGCGCCGACTATGATGTTCTATCGGCACGAAGTGCGAACATGTCGCATTTTCCTTGACAGATGGATGAGTGTGTCTGCTCGTTATACAAATTACATAATCAAGCTCATCTCCAGCATGTTTCCGTTTTAGGACTGCCAACTGACACACTTACTAGAAACACCATCAGCCCAGTGTGTGTGTCAGGTGGCTGATGAGTGGACGGGGAGTCAGGTGGTGGTGCCGACTCCTTCTAATCACCCGTTAATGTAAATCCCGGTGTGCGTGTGCGTAGGCGGTTAGGTCGTGCTGTGGCGCACTCAGACGGGTCCGCAAGCACTGTCCTCAAAGCATTCTTTTTCTCACTGTAAAGAATGGGATGCATTTGAGGTATCGTGGTAGGAGAAAGTCGTGGCTTCGAGGGTTGCCAATTAACGGGATAACTGGGACCGCGCAGTCAGTCCAGTGTGTGTCTTGCTGTGTGGAGTGGCAGACTGGTGGACTGCAAGTCAGAGTGCAATGGCTGTTTTCTAATGTGACCTTTATGGACTGTTGGCCGCGCCAGCCACCTGGCCCTCCCCCATCTCTGATCTCCTCGGCTGTTGTCTTGACACTTGATACAGGTGCGTGAAAGGATAAGGAGTGGGGTCTACTTTCACCGCGTCTGCCTTTAGCTTGATGAAGCCCATGGTGAGCATTGCAGATAACGACGGTCGAACTTTCCTCTTGCAGCTTATGCTAATAGAGGCCTTTTGGACGGTAGTGGCGCTGGTAATTTTATTGTGCTTTTGCTGTTGGTGAGGATACGGATGACGGTGCATTTCGTTTCATCAAATAAGCATACTGTGAACATCTACTCCATTTCCAGGGAAAACAATTTTTCATTTATCTTTCTCTGCAGGGTATAATCAAACACTTTAGACTAAAAATCAACACCTGGAAAATACACTTCTTTGTAAAAAAACTGACTTACATTAGGATGCAGAACTTTGGAAACCAGTTGTTTACAAGCAGCAGTTGCAGTTGTACGATTCCTGCTTATTTTAAGACATATTGACGAGACTTAAAAATATACCGGAGGTATTGAGCCGCATTCTCAATCCACTGGGAGTTAAAGTTGAGCACAGGCCGGAACCAAACGTCAAGCACAAAACTGAAACAC
>JAYGXS010001778.1:0-12411 GCA_036362985.1 Ligula intestinalis | reverse complement strand
AAACAGCCTTAGAGGATTGTTCCCGCTGACATTATGGAGACATATACAGAAAATGCAAACTGTTGAATTTCGAATGGAAAACCTGGCAGCAGTAAAAATAACGGACTGTGATAGGTCGCATGTTTTACGGGAAGGAATGTTATTTCAATATCACTGTTTGGCTGAACTCCGCCAAGTTTCCGTCAGTGTTGCTTTAAAGGTGAGAACACAGATGCGAATCGGAATAACGTACTATTTGTGCAACTGAGAATGTTTACTCACTCATAACTCACATATTCTGTGCCCTAGCTAACGTTCCTTTGCCTGCATTTTCGACTGAACTATCGACTTTTAATTTTAGAAAGTAGTGAAAGCACGTCTGAGTGGGATACTGACAGTTGAAAAGCAAACGATTCTACAGGTCAGGTTAGCAGGCGTACCCGTGAGGCCAACGGTTACCCATTATTATGGAACCAACCAGGACAAAACACTTCGTTTGACGGGTCTCACTTTTCCCAACTTGACTCAACTGGTCAACGAGACTTTGGACGCATCAAGCAATAGGTCGTTTGCAGTTTTTGTTCTGAAGATGGTGAAAAAGCTGCCAAATTTTGCGCAAGATGCATTCCACAGCAAGCCTACGATAACTTGTGCAATTGATTAATAATCACGAAGGATTTTTATCCTTAAATTTTAGTTTTGTGGACAGGCATCATTTGCACTATCGGTTTTGGGAAATTTAATATTCACTCTTTTGACGAGAGAACCGCGATGTATTTTAAGTTTTGAATATGAATTCCGCAGAAACCTGTTTTTTGTGGATGGATATTGAATTGGCAGTGGTTTTATGATATCTTTTGAAATTGAGTTTATACCCTTACTCTGCAAACTGCTGCCTTTGATCTAAAACGTGGAAAGGGATCTGATAATTACAGTGCTCTGAGTACACCCGCTGAGTAAACCATAAACATCTTAATGCTTTGCTGGACTGACGGGACATATACTTGCAAAAAGTTTGCTCATATTCACTTTTACGCGTGCAAATTATATAATTATGTAAAAATTTGATCCTCAGTCAAATAGTTGTGTGAATGCATTCAGGAAAACTAAGAAATGATGATGGACATCATTAGGCATATTAAAAATTTACACGAAGTGTACGAAGTACAATGGGTTTGTTTAGATCAATAAAGTTTTCCTGATAATCCCTAAATTCCGGAGACGTAAAAAAAACTATAATTTGAAGCAGTAAATTTGAATATTTTATTTACCTTTACATCTTACATAACTGCATTCGTTATATAAAACGATATTTTTGAATTAATGTTGTTGTACAGATTAAAATTATTGTGTTTATTCAGTGAATATGGTTGAATAGATTCTGGCGTTATTTTCTGGTTGTCAGTGCATTCACTAATAAATCGATAAATTGTGCCTCAATTTAACGTTTACATCCATTTTCATGACGAAATTTGACTTGGTACTTTAGCATATATTTAGTAACGGTATTTATATTCATTCAGTTCATTGAATTCGTCGAAATCCTTAGTTAAATCGTCTTTTTCAGTTGCACTTATTAAGATAAATGGCCATAAATGTAGGGAAATTTGGGAGAAGTCACATACCGAAGGAATTTTATATGCTCTTACGAAAGATAGAACTAAACTGCACGTTAATGTTGATTAAACTATGAAGGAAATTCAAAATAAGTCGAATAGGTACAGAGATACCCCTTTCAGAACTAAAAAAACTGTGACCGAATTTTTTTAGATTCAAGTGAAGCCAAGTTAAATGGATCAAATTTATCTGCAGTAAAATTGGAGATTTGTATTTTAAAAGTTATGTCAAGCTATCCTGTAAAGTTTTTTGTACAAAATACAGTAACAAGGAAGTGTTTGCTTGAGTGCACAAACAACGCACAATTTTTTTCTTGCACAAACACAAAATGTTCAATATGATAACGCGAATTAAAGACAAAGAAGGCCTTATTTAATGTTAGTCGTTTAGAAATATAGATTTTTGTGTACTTTACGTTTCCTTTTGGGTTATTTAGAAATGTAGTAGACAGAGGAATAAAAAGTTTTTCAAAAATGGCAATGTATTTGGCCATTTTTTGCATTTGCAAGATTATATCAGAAATTTGATTTAATCCACTCATGCGGGAAATAATCCATCATAAAAAGAAGAGGAGTTTCGTTCATCTCCAGTCAAATAAAATCGTTTAACGTCAGGAAACTTAAAAAATTCTCAAAATTCTGAAATTTCATTCTAACATTATTTTTGAAAAATTTAACATACATATAAGTTCGTCAGCCGAAAATCTAATCCAAACACTTTACTAGAGGAAACCTTTTTTAAAAACATTTTACTTATCTTCGGAATAGTAGTTTCACGAGTCAACTGCGGACATGACTCACTCTCGACAATTTTGTTTGCTGTTTTGAGGTATTACTTCATATCAGCAAAGTTGCCATTTAAAAAATGAAAGTAATATCAAAAACACTGCCCTCAGGGAGTTAAAAGCAGACGCTATCTTGCCTGCCCACAAACGCCGATCAAAGGTTGTGCTCTATAAGGTTGACTACAAAAACAAAATTTGAACGCTCCTTAACGATCGAGAGTCTTACAAAGTAAGTAATACCGCCAGCCTAAAACCACTACTGTCAAAAGTGAGCAAAACTCTGGGTCGACTTAAGCAAGAAAAGGTCATCACTATCAAGAACTGGTATATGGCAAAGCCAACCGAAGCGGCCATGGCATGTTTCTACTGTCTCCCAAAATAACAGAATCCAGACGTACCCCTGCGGCCCATTGTTTCCGTCCGAGGCACGCCAACGTACGGGCTGGCAAACTGGCTTTTCCGGAAGCTGAAGTTCCTTACGGCGGGCTCACAAAGGACTCGGCAGAACGATGTCTAGACAAAATCAAAATGATCAGAATTGAACCCGGAGAAATGATGGTGTCATTCGATGTCATTTCACTCTTAATAACCATAACACAGGCCCTGGCTGTCAAAACCATACGGGACCTTCTACGACTGATAGACGAGGAAATTGAAAGTCAGCCCACAACTCAAGACCTCATAGAACTCAGAGTACTCTGTCTCAAGACCTTCTTCACATTTGAAGAGACCACATATGAGCAAATGAAAGGCACCCCAATGGGCTCCCAGACCTCCGGGGTCATTGCCAAGGTGATACTACAAAACTCGAAAGACGGCTATTTGAAGCGTACGATCCCAAATTTTGGGCACAATACGTCAACGTTACCTTTGTTATTATCAACTAGAATAGTATCCACAACTGCAAAGACCGATTGATTTCTATCTTTCCCGATCTACAGTTTACAATGGAGGAAGAAGTGGAGGACATACTTCTTTTCTTAGACGTTCTCGTCTGCAACCAACAGGACGGCAAAATAACGACTTCTATCTACCGTAAACAACACACACTTCACAGATATTAAATTCCAATAGCAAAAACCCGTTGCAACACAAGCGAAATTGCCTACGCACGTTATACCTCCGAATTGAAACCCACTGCAGTACGCTGGCCGCCAAACGAGACGAAGCAAAGGTGTTCCGGCAGCTTTTCAGAGCTATCGGCAATGCACGAGCGTGCACTAAACGGAGTCAGCAAACCAGCAAAACCACGGACCAAGGAGCCTTGCCCACCGAAGTCCTGGCAGAGCATTCCATACAAGAAAGGGGTATCTGAAACAATGGCTAGATCCTTCGCGCCTCTTGGAATAGGAGTAGCCCACAGGCCCGCCGCCACAAGTTGGCAACAAGTAATGCGGCCAAAAGACCCTATACCGAAACAAGAAACATCGGGCGTTGTCTACTGACTTCAGTGTAGTTGGGGGAGGTTTAATTACGTTGGAGAACGCAGCCGACAACTTCAAATGCGAATGCACGAGTATCAGCGGTCGATAGATAGGCAAGACCCAGAGTCGGAGGAAGCAGCCCATGTTGCAAAGGTCGGGCACGTCTTAATTTGTAGGCCGAGGAGACGATCACACGTCAAGGCAGATTAAAGAAGCTTGGATGTCGATCGACTGTTCGGTTAACCACCACATAAATTTGCCGGTCCCCTATATTGTGTTAAGAACATTCTTATGAAAGGATGGTAACGAAATGGAACAATCGGAGCCCTCAACCAGTGATCCCCTCAACCCACATATCTCGGCGGCAGACCACGGCGAGGCAGAGGCAAGCCCAACAAACACTGACGCCCCGGCCACAGACAGTATCAACGCAGAACACACAGTGGGTAACGGGTACCACACAGAGACGCAACCTATGCAGAGCGGCCCGACCTGGATTGGCTAACTACGCCCTCGGACGAAAGAAGTGGCATATATCGAGAGCCAGGAACCAGAGTATTCACTTTCAGAAGATGGATAGTCGAGATAACTATTCGAAACGTCAGACCACAAATATACCTATCCCGGTGAGCGCCCTTTTTCCTTCTGACTGCGCTTAATTTATATCTTATTTTAAAGGTTTCAATGTAAAAGTAGAACAGATGCAAAATGTATAACTTTATCAATGAAGACAGCGAAAAAGAAGTCAATGCTGGCACACTTCTTTCCACGACATTGAATAAATACTTATAGAATAATAGTAAAATGTACAGAATATTTTTACCTAAAAAGTTATTTCTATATAAAGAAAATATTTGCAAAAATTGATCCAAAAATTTTCTTCTTACTTACCATTTTGAACGTGCTTTGATTTAGTATTTGGCCGACCAATTTCTTAATAGCATAGGAATTTTTTTCAGTGTGACACTCCTCCCAAATTCGCCGAAATTAATGGCCACTTTTCTTATTAAGTGTTATGATGAAATTTGCACGGTCTCTAGTGACAACTGTACAACTTTAGCCTTTTTCAAAATCAAGGAATGAAAGAAAACGAATGACGTGTTTAAGTCCTAGTCAATCGCACTCATAACAGAAATTTACAGAAAACTGACTTGTTTCTAAGTTAAGAGCAAACAAAACCCTCTAGTTCCGTTCTAACTTAGTGTAGAAGCGCCAACGAAAACGACGTTTTGAAGTTGGTCAGGCACAGAGACCAGACTTATGTTACTGGATTTGTATGGGGGATAAACAAATGCTTTTTGTGCGTAGAAGCGTCATATATTGTTTTTTTGACAATCCAAATAATAACAGATTACAGGTTGCGGTTATCTGGGGATAAAAGTTATTTTAGTAAGCGAATGTGGATGGATTCTATTTTAGTCTGTTCACTGGCATGTAGAAGGCGTAATTTAAACCAGCAGTATTCCACTATAGTTCGTATGTGTAAATATTATGAAGGTTGGCTCTAACTCTGATAGGTTTTAAATGTCTAAGGTATAAATCCGATAGTTCTGTGTGCGTGCGAGCTCATCAGGGCGGCGTGCACTGACAACTTAAGATTATTAGAATATGGTATGCACCGATCTTTAATATATCCGGATACAGTAATGTCGTGACCAGCTATGCTGGGTTAAGGCAAGTTATCCTTGCCAACATCCTTAATCGAACAATTGCTCAAATAAAGGGAAAGGGTGTCAGGTGGAGTACCATTGGGAAAAAGTATGAAGATCACTTTTATGAAGTGGGGCTTTATGCCGCGATCTGACTATTTATATCGATATACAACTTTTAAATCATCAGCAAACATAAAGTTGCCTACCAAAGTGAAAGTACTCATAAACATAGCTGGCAAGAAGGCAAAAAGGGTGGGCCATTTAGGCTACCCGGAATAGCTCCAGTACCCTCATACGTGGCTTACAAAAACATGGAAAATAAAAAGTCGTTGCATGTGAGCCTACCAGTGCGAGGTTATTTTGTTCAGAAGCTTGCAACCTATCCAGGAAGAGGCTGGTGTTAACAAGAAAATATAGTTTTGAACAGGATCAAAGGCCTCAGTGAAATCAACAAGGACTATATAAGGGCTGAACCACTGTATCTATGTTGTAGCATATAGTCAACAAAAGGGAATTGACAGTTGCCACAAAACGCGTCATCCTCGTTTTAATAAAGGGCTCGAAGATGTTCAACGCTGTAGGGAATTTATTGATTGCATTAATCTCGTCAAGTGACTTCAATTGGCAGTGCTTGCATATAGGCTGTATGAGCAATTCCATCCATAAAATAGGGAGAGTTTCGCTTTTAATAGCACGGTTGGGTAGCTTTCTCAGAAGCTCGTGAAATGTATCATCCGGTTCAGCTTTTTGGACGTTGACCGCGACGTTATCCGTTTGTGGACTATGAGGTTGGCGAAACCATCGAACGGCTACTATCACGGTTCTGAGTCTAGAAGCCATAGTTGCAATAACTGTATCAGTCCAAGCGCAGAGGTTTGCAATCGGAGTGATCAATCCTTAAACGCTCTTGATAAGCATGCATTGAAGCTATCAACCTTAGACTGAACATTAACTGTGGGATTTCCTACGGTGGCATGAATTGTGGTGTGCTGCGATTTTCGCTGCCCATATTATGTGTACGAAAAGAGATTTACAAAATGTAACGAAGGGTGTCCAAACAAGATTATCTGATTGGCCAACAGTTTTCCACAGAAGGACCCCTAAGCCTGCCGATAGATCAGTACGCAGAACGGAAGTCTCGTTCTGTATATCGCAACGATATGATATTCCATGTGGCCTACGATACAGCTAAGCACACCTGATCGTTGACATCCATTGTTTTCTTACGGGGAATAAAACGAGAAATCAGTGGATTCAGACCTTTATAATGTGCCAATACAAGCATTAACTTTCAAACATGGGCATAAATCAGACAAGTCCTTGACATAAAGACGTGTCGGTAATTTGCAGGTATTTGCTGATCAGAAATGGTGGAAGAAAACTATATTTTATGGAAATCATGCAGTCCGCTTCCAGTTCTTGTGTAAAAGGGAAAAACCATTGTCTAAAAGAACGAAAACTCACAGGACTTTATTTCGAGGAACCGATCTTGGGTCGCATTTAGCAGTTTGTTCTCTGTCAGATGACGCATCATCTTTTATTTGCTTATGGTCTTCAAGTTCTTCGATGCTGTGGGAAATGTATTGATTGGATTTGAGTTGTCAAATAACGGCGATCGGTCGTACTTGGCTGTAGGTAACATGACCGATTCCATCCATAAATTAGAAACGTTTCGCTTTTAAAAGCATGATAACATAGCCGACGAAGAAGTCTTGGAAATACCTGACTCGCCTCAACTTCTAGGAAGCTGACTAGGACGCCATCTTGTCCCGGATTATGAAATTGACATAAACGCCAAACAGCCTCGGTAACATCCCAGACAATAAAAGTTAAAGCTTCAAAAACGGCGCACGTTCAAGCCCGGATGTTTGGATTTGAAGCGACCGAAGTTTAATGAAGCGTTCTCGATAGAAAGGGATTGAAGTTATCCACTATCAACCGGGCATTAGCCATGGGGTTCCCTTGGGTTTCCTCAAGTTTAGAGTACAGTTTTTTTCTCTGCATTTTTAATGTTTCAGAAGATAAATTGGCGAACATACGTTTATTTTCGATAATTTCTCGTCAGGCCTTTACATTTATATGGTATGAATAAAGGATGGTGGTTGGTGGACAGATGAAGTGTTCTCGTTGTCACTGTGGGGAGGAGGGGGAGTAAAGGGGTGGGGGGTAGGGGGTAGGTTGGGGGAGTTGAGATCAAAGTGTCAATGTCTAGACGGTCCGGCGTCCAGGACTGCCGATAAGGTGTTCGTGGCTGGACTTGGGACTTGGTCGTCTCTGCGGGGGCCCGTTTCCGAGGCCTGTGGTCCGCTGTGGGTAGCCGTGTTACCTAGTTTCGCCCATGGCAACTGGGGCGCCGCGACGAAATTCTTTTGGGCACATAGCAGCGGTCTGCGTAGCCTGATGGCGGCCGCCTCTGCCGTCGCATAAAGACGCTGTCCGAGGAGTTTTGAGTAGCTTGAAGGTACCTTGTAAATCACTCCGAAGGCCTCTTTGGCATCCACGCGATTGTTCGAGTCTACCAGGTGCGCTAAGATTGAACTGTTTACACCTTTAAGTTGACCCTTCCCTAACCGTGCGGGTATGTGTTCCCTTACTCTTTTGGACAAGCGCCGGCTCGTGCGACCAATATATCCTGCCCCACAGGAACAGGTAAATGAATATATGCACATTGAGGTGGTCTGGGCTGGCAGTTTATCCTTAATCTCGCCGTATAGGATAGGAGTAGTCGAGAACAATACATGGACGTTGGCTGCTGGGAAGGTAGTTGATACGGCTTGACTCACGCGCCTCCTTAGTAGTTCGCTTGGTCCGTCCCCTTGAAATGGGTCTCTGATGAAGATTAGTTTCTTTTCCACCGTTAATACTGAGGGCTTTGGCGACCTTTCAGCCATGTTTTTAGCGATAAATCGACAAGGATACCCATTTTGTCGAAACACGCTTTCAACTATCTTAAGCTCCTCCTCAATGCTATCAGTTGAGCAAATCCTCTTCGCCCTTTGCGTCAAACACCGTACTAAATTGCGTTTGAAGTTCAACGGTACGAAACTAGCGAAATTGACGGATTGCCCGGACCACGTCTTCATAAAGAGGGTTCGGGAATATTAACCAGAGTGTTTCCGGCAAAGACAATTTTCATTTTTGCCGGATAATATCGTAGGCTGGTCAAACTTCAGTATGATCAACGGCAAAACGGAAGTCTCGTTCTGTGTATATGTGAGAGCTTCGCAGCCTACGGGCGGAAGAATACATCCCTGATATCAAATATTATCTTACGCGGAACAAATTGAGAAATAAGTTAATCCATAAAACATGCCAGTATTACAACTTTATTTGCTGATCGGCAATCAGGAAAGTAACTTATATTTTTGAGAACGTTACGGCCGCCTCCAATCTTACTTAGGTACCAAATGTGATATGGGTATAACTCACAAGTGCGTCTAAAGGTGACACTGACAATTGTTGGCAACCTCTGCAGCAAAGTAGATCGCGAATTGTTGATCCTCGAAAGAGAAAATTGACTACCTGACACCATTTACTGATATCTACGGTCCCACATGCGTTCTTGAACTTTGAAGGACCGGAAAATGGAAACCATTTAACTTCGGGAAGACTGTGAAGGTGTTTTAGCCAAAACTTTCAACACGCCACTCGATTATATCCCCAACTGGACGACGCGAACTGCGCTCCTAGTCTATGAGGCCCTAAAGGCATTCCTACTCAAGAAGTATGACTGAATTATATTCGTTTATACATGATTTTTGTTCTAACAAATATTAGATTAATTAAAAAAGGCAGTACAGCTCAATTGTTTAATAAGAAACCTAATCGTACCTTTATTACCTCCTTCGCTGTATTGGTCACTGCATGTGTAAAAAAATGTTCAGAGTCAACGCCACATTTTATTGCAGTATGGTTTCCGAAGAAGGAAAGGAAATTTATATTTCGCTTTTATTTATAAGTACATAAGTAGGGCTCTTGTATATTCGAAATTGCCGCCGCTTATTCATGCAGGTTTCGGTTCAGCCTAACAGGTCCTCTACTTTCCCACACGCCCGGCTAAACGCCGCCATGGTAAGACCTGCGCGTTTCGGCGAATGCACGATCATCGGCCATCCCTGATTGTTGGCATAAGTGTTTTGAGGAAATTAGGTTGTTCGTGTATACCCATTGCTACCAGTCAGCCAGTTTTGCATTTCATCCCATGACACCAGGTAACTCTTATTACTTAAATGGCAATTTGACGGTTTTTCAGGGCGCCAAAGCAATAGGGTGTCGATTGCCATAAACACAATCAGTTGGCCAACTGAAACAAATCCAGACGTTGTCATAATTGACAGGGCAAAACAGGGTGAAAAAGCAGTTCCTCAAAGATCCTCATTCCTGGCAAGCCACCTCCAGTAACTATGAGTCGAGTGTGTGTGCGTGTGTTGTGCGCGCGTTGCCACCTACACCCACCCTCATCTACGGTCTTATTTTCTTTGTCTTTACACCCGAAACAAAGGTTGGAGCGGTGAGTTTGTGGGTAAATTCCCCGCAAGTGTGCTTTTAATCCTATTTTCATTCATGGTAGTTCGCTGCGATGCTTAAGCTCGCTGTAGCCTTCTGCAGCTTGTCCAGCTTCCTTCAGCGTCTGCAACATGCCGAAATATGCCAAAGGTTGGTACTCGTTCGTTAATCGGCATTGACTCAGGTTGTGATACTGATTATCGTGTAGGTTATTCTGAAATCATTTCAGTCATGATATGATGCTGGCTTTTTAAAAAGCTTCGTTCTGACCGCTAGCAAGGTACACCTATTGTAAAAATGGGCTACTTAAGTAATATGCCTTTTTATCATATATTTTGAATGTTTTTATAACTCAAAATATGCACGAAAAACATATTTGTTGTACTTGTTTGAAAGCAAACTACGCGAGTAACACCGATTAGGTAAAAGTATTTATATTTCGAATTTTACGGCATTTTGCATGCTTTTTGGCGACTGCTTTACTTCTGCCAATTTCATTTACTACCTGTCCTGTTTGCACACCCCCAAAAATGTCATATAACCAACTTTTTCTTGAGTAAAATGATGGTCTAGGGGTATACGATATGCACTACGTAAACAACCTTTGCCAAACGTCTTTATTAAATGACGTTGATTTACTGATACCCCAAATCTGAGGAAAATGCGTCGCTGCTCACTTCTCTTAGATCAGAGGTTGGCAGTGTTTCTAACTCAGAGAGCCAAGAAAGCAAATATTTGGAAATACAATGAGGAATACTTGTCAAGAACCGGATCAAAACAGGGAAATTAAGGTGGTACTAGGCTAATCGACTGTCAGAAATAGTCAGATTGTTAGGGCGTTAGAATAAACTATCAAAGGGGATGGGGGAGGAGGGCAATTAGCTGTCAGTGGAGTCGGGGGGGGGGCGGGAAATTATAGTGTATACGCTGATTAGCTGTCCGTGGAGCAGGGGGTAATGAACATCAATTAGTGAGGCAACTTGTAACTCGATCGAAGGTCCTAGCAACCCTGCCTCCTCTTCTGGGCGGCTCGGCCTAGGATCTTCGATGCTTGTAATCCTAACGTTCGGTTTGGCCTTGTTTCGTCCTTCGGTCTCATAATGCCACAAGACTTTGTTTGCCGCGGGGTGGTGTAGATGGCTGTTGATAGAGTTGGCGTCTGAGTACCATGCTTTAATCATCAGCCTTTTGGCTTTTTAGTTGCTTCTGCCTATGGTAGTTGCTCCTTGAAGATTCAAGTCATGGCCAGTCTCGGTGACGTATGCTGCAATTCGAGAGTTTGGGTCTAGTCTCCCAGCTGCCCGCCTTTGCTCATGAAGGGGGGTCTGTAATTTGCGGCTTGTTTCTCCAAAGTAGTTGCAGTCTCCCTCGTTGCAAACTATCTTGTTGACAACTGCAGATGTTTCTGTAGGAGGTAGTCTGTCTTTTAGTTGCATCATATGCCGGCGTATTGTCACCTGTAGTCGATGGGCTTTGCCTACGCCAGCTGGTTGCTGCATTCATGAAACTGATTCAGAGACCCTTTTTTGGTAGGGAATGCCTCTCCAGACTTCTGGTTGTTGTTGTTGCACTGATCGCCGTTTGTTCATTCGGCGTCTGCTCTGTTTGATGAATGGCTTTGGGAATCTATTTGCTCTGAAGAGTTCCTTAAGGTATTGTAGCTCAGCTCTTCTGGTGTTTGCGGTTCTGCAATGGGTTTTTACTCTTTGGAAGAGAGTACGTACGCAGCTACGTTTGTGACGAATGGGGTGATGGCTGTTAAAATGTGGCACTTAATTCCTGTTGGCGGCCTTTCTGAATACTGTGGACATCTACGAAGGGAAGTTGGTTGTTTCTTTTCGCTTCCATTGTGAATTGGATGTTTGGATCAACCGAGTTCAATAAATCTGTGAGTTGCTCGATGTCAGATGCTTTGACAATGACAAAATTGTCGTCGACATAACGAGCCCAAAATGTTGGTTGATACTTGTTGGCGTTTAAGCGTTCTATACGTTGGAGGACCACTTCAGCAATCAGGCCTGATAAGGGGAGCCCATGGAAATGGCTTATATTTGCTCATAAATTTTCTTATTTGGGTACGAAGTTTGTTTAGCAAGAAGAATCTGATGCTTCGCTTGGAAATCAGATTTGTTGACCACTACTGTGAAACGTCCTTTGTCAGCCGGCAGAATGATTATTTCTTCAACGGTTTTTCGACGTTTTAATCCTCTCTGTTCTTCGCGGCCAATAGTTTCACACCTTTTGCGTTGCATAAGCAGCCATGATGTTTTATGGCGGTTTAACTACTTTGCATCCTCTGAAGCCTTTGACGGCTGAAGGGCTGACGCAAAAATGGTGATAAACTCAGCAGTTGAAGCATCTGCTGTGTTGAAAGTCACTCCACGTTGTAGTACTGCACGTTGTCTGGTGGTGAGGGGTTTGGACGAAAGGTTGTGGACCAAGTTTGAGT
>JAYGXS010001777.1:0-12412 GCA_036362985.1 Ligula intestinalis | reverse complement strand
GGAAGTGGTAGCCTTCGGAAGCCGATAAACAATCATTTTTGGACGGGAGTGTCGTAGGCGAAAAGGTGTGGAGAATTTCAAACTTGTTCAGCCGGAAATAACCCCGCCCGCCAATTCTCCACATGCCATCCACGTCGGCTCTGCTAATTCATCTACGCTCAGGTCATGCAAAGGACATAACTAGTCGCTAGTGGAAATAGTTTATATCTGCTCGTGAAACTAGCACCACGTCCCCTACTTCCCTGTTTATTGTCTACCCTCTAGTAAACAAATCTTTCGCACATTTCTCTTCTCGCGCCACCCGCCGTTCTCAAGTTAATCTCCCTATCTTATTCTCTCACACTATCTCTCAATATCGCTTTCACTTTCACTCTGTCTTCCCCCCTCTCTCTCTCGCCATATTAGCGTCTTCCAATAACTCTTATGGCCACATCGCGTACTTTTGGTTATCGAGACGCTCGAAAACCCTTAGTACCGCGTTGTAATGTGGGAAGGTATCATTTTGGCCAGTGACGCAAAAGGGCACCTGCCAAATAACGTGCTTGCTTCAGGCTCACGTTATATTGCTTATTTAAATCGTCAGTGTTGGGCAGCCCCCATTTCTCTCGCTTCCACAAAGCATTTAGCGGAATCCGCATCGCCTAACGAAAGCAGACAATCATCAACGTAATCACTACGATGAATCGCTTCGCAAGTTAATGAAGAGTAGGATGAACCGAAATCTTCAATTGTTTTTTCGCATCGCAAATTCTGCAATAAATGGCGAAGAAGTTAACCCGAATGTATGGGATGTCCACTGGAACTCAACTGGTTCCCCGGCCATCCCCTCACTTTCCCACCACAAGAATCTCAGAGCTTGTCGATCGACCGGATGCACTTTCACTTGTAAGAACATCTCTTCTAAATCCCCTGCCACTGCAATTCGTTCTAGCCGGAAACCCAACAACACGCTTACTAATTTTGTGTTTAGATCCAGCCCTTGGTAGAGGTGATCGTTTAGAGACATGCCCTGGCACTTTGAAGCAAAGTCAAATACAACGCGGATTTTGTCTGGTTTTAGGGGGTTTACAACAGGATGATGAGGTAAATACCATCGTCTTAGTTCCGGAAATGTTTTGTTACTCGCAGCCCGCTCGATGTATCCCTTTTTCCTGTAGGAACTGAATGTTTGCTCGTATTTTTGAAGTAACTCAGGCTGTCGATCCAGCTTACTCCTGAGATGGAGCAGTCGTTTCCGCGCCAACGGATACGTTTCCGGGAACTTCGACGGACGATTTCTCCAAGGTAGCGACAGTTGGAAATGCCCATTTATGTGCCTAATGGACAAACGTGCCATAGTCAGAGCCCGTTCATCCTCCAACGAATAACTCGCAATCGTTGCAGACGTGTCAAAAAACTCAGAGTCGTATAAGTGTTTAATGTCTTCTGTCACCTCTCTCTCTTGATTAACAATACAGTGACAGATAGAGTCACCTTCCAATCTGTCGCGCGAAGGTCCAAGCAACATCCATCGGCAAACGGTTCTCGTTTTCCACCCAGACGTTGGTCAAGTACCCAATGAGCTTCCACGACGTCGTTTCCAATAAGTATGCCGACCTCACAATCCGTGAGCTCGTCAAACATTATATCGTCCAGGTGTGACCATGACGATGCCAACTTCTTAATGGATGGTTCCGCACGCAGTGGCAAGTCTTCAACTACTAGAGCCCTTTCGACTTCAACTGATTCGTTTTCATTCATGGGCAGCAGTCTTACGTCTCTGACTTCCGAGTTACATTCGATAGACCCACTTAATGTGTTGATCGTCGATGCCGTCGACTTGGTGAAGACTCCGCTGTTAATTAGTAGCTCTCGTTTTATTAACGTGACATCAGAGCCACTGTCCAAGAATGCGTATGTTTCGATAGTTCCGGTCGGTGTTGCTAGCTTGATAGGAATTACACCTAGTCGTGATGGTACGTATGCGATTCTACTCAGGGCGCAAATTCCCTCGTCTCGCAATATTCGCTGATCGTTTCCCGATCGCCTTACATGCAGAAGTGTATGATGACGTCCTGTACACTCACAACGTTCCTTTTGCCTACACACCAGGGCAAAATGCGTATTATCGAGACATACAAAGCATGCTCTGTGCTCGCGCATACAATTCCATCTATCAGCGACGCTCATGGATAGTAGACGGGGACAACTGGCCACTTTATGTGTTTGAGAACATATAAAGCAAGGCTGGAAATTTGGCGGGCCGCCGGCAACGGCTAGGAGTGGGGCAGGTACTTCACGCCTTTGGTGCTGAACGTTAGTATTTGACGGTTGGTCTAGTCGTTCCGTCTACACTTAGTTAGACACCAGACATTCAGACTCATGGTTCTGGTCATTTGCAGGTCATTTTTGTATGTGTAATCTAAGCCGTGATGAGTGGCTCGCACCTAACTACCACTTGTGTCCCCACGGCCCCTCTCCCCGTTGACCCTTCGTGATGTTGCGCTTGTCGCTGTGTCATTTGTTTCGCCCCCACACGCATTGACTGTCCGTTGTAGTGCCTCGAACCGTGTCTCGCCCTGGCATGTTGCACGCCCGTACACGACAGCGGTAGGGATTGTTGGCGGCCCGATTATGTACTCGAAGCAAAAAAGCTGCGTATAAAGGCGAACCACCACCCAGCGTGTTCAGGTTCTGAAGATGGGTAGCCGAAACAATTATCCGAAACGTCAGACACACGATAAACCTCTCACGGTGAACGTTCTTCCTCCTTCTGACGTACCATCTGTAAATCGCATTTTCACTATTGTGTTGTGGACAAACTTGCCCTTCATCCATCACATCATCTCTCTCCTTCGTCGTACATCTGAATCCGATTCCAAGATGATCAGGGTAGGGCTTTGGCACAGTAACCACAAAGGCCGGCTGTCACACATGGCCAGATCCACACAGCGAGTACCGAGATTTCGTAGGACGCCTCGGTGTTCCCTTAAGTTCTACTGGCATAAAGGTTACAGGGGAAAGTGCATTTTACCTCTAACCCACGTGTGAATAATATCAGATGTGCGCAGTACTGACTACACTGGCTGACTAATTTCGTTAGCTGACAATTCTTAAAGCAACAAATTTCTGTTTAAAGGGCAAATTTAAAAATGTGTCCGGAGTCAGAATAATTAGGAATGTTTCGAAGTGCCCTGGTGATGGAACCGTCAGTGTCACCCATGCTTCCTCACCCCTTGCTCACGCAACATTTTGCTAAAAGTCTGGATCGATCGACTCTTAACGAGTTTGGCCGCAATGGCTGACACGGTTAAGCTCATCCATCTAAACATGCTGCATAGGAGTTGGACCTCGTACTAAGTACCAGTTTTCACTCAAATGAGGCTTGGATTGTTCCTTTATGCGAATGTTATAAAGGCTGCATTATGAAGCAGGCGTTGAGTCTGTCCTTCATTTTCCCCAGTTACTGCAATGCTCCCATGAGGACCAAAATATGTCGTCTGTTGTCAACGTTTCAAGGCGTGACATTTAATTCGTCTTAATGGATTCAAGCTCCTCGTCCACTACCGGCCTTCTCCTTCAGGCTTTGACAGACGTAGCTCATAATTATTCTTGGCAAATTTAAACGCCTTTGTTATTCTCTCCACACCTTCGATGCATTGGGATTTTTACTTTTCACTGTGTTTTTTCAACGCATGTCATTGTACAGACCAGCGGATGAATAATCAAAAATGAACATTTGCTGAACCGGACTTCTTCAATGTTTACCTGGTCGTCTTTGCAAAATATTAATTACAGAGGGAACGCGCGGATTTGCCTCGGAGATATAATCCTCAGTGTCGGCTTCATTCGCCACCCATCTGCGATAAGCAGTGAAGCGCATGAAACACAGACACAAAATTCAGAATATGACATTAATTAGACAGTATGAATAACGTGAGTTTGCCATGCCAACTGTCATGCACTATAATTCTAATTCTAAAAAATTCATTCGATAAATAGTAGACCTTAATTCGCACTTGGAGAAGCATATCATTGTGTCTTAGGATTTCTTATCTGTAAAATATTTTGGAGTGAAAATATAATTCTTTAAGTGCAACTTTATTTGGGTATTAAGACAATTTAATTTTAACAAAGTAAAGACACCAAAAACAGCAGTGGTAATTTATAGACGCAAATGCCGATGCAAGATGAATTTAAAAGAACACTTTGATCGTTGAACGATTAACAGTGGATGATACCTTTAAATCATAGACGTTATCTGAGTAAGAATTGAGCTCCAACAAAAGTAAAATCTGTTAAATATGATGAGTTTATTCAGGCATGGAAAATTCCCACCACTAAACGGTTATTTGCCAGTGGACGTGAATTATTCAGGTAGTTATAACTGCGCTCAGGCAGTAGCCAGCACTCTGTTGTGCGATACCTATTTTTGGAGTATGTTGCAGACTAATTCATCTCAGTATTTTCGCTTACATCCTTGCCTCTCAAAGGCATATATTGGAATGTCGGTAAGTGTTGCAGGAATTTATCTACCCATGGCAACTTTTCCGGTGCAACATGTCTTTTTATTTATGAAAATGCGGCTTAATTAGAATGGATTAACATCAAGGAAACGATTTATCTCGATAAAAATAGACACGCTTCATTGTGATTGACTTTTGAGATTACTCAGCCATCCACCCTAAGTGGAGGGATTTTAGACAGGCAACTGTCAACCAGGCCGAACAATAATCAGGACAGTGGCCAACAGAAGCGAATGCCTGACCTCCTGGAAGCAGTTACAAATAGGAAAAATGCAGCCGTTGGAACAAGGCGTTCATTGGCCAGACGTTTCATCTCCGCGTTCGGGCACATCATCAGGAACAAGCGCAGGCAGTGTTTATAGAGGCACAAAGGGGCGTAGGGAGCAGTTGCCAGTTCACTCCATGCCTGCAATTATTAGTAGCCTTTGCGTTAATAGTGTGCTTGATGTGAATATATGTTGCCGGTACCGGTACTCCTATCGTGATTCCATTCCCACTGCCGATTCTTAGCTCGACAAGTACTTGGCAGTTAGATTCACTGTTCTCGTAGCTGTTTGTCGCGTACCCTTTGCAGATTGCTTAAATTATTCATAGGATATACCGCAGGACGGCACATGAATACGGAAAGTCATTATGCTTTTAAATTGAATGCAGGCCGAAAAAACACGACTAAAGGAAGTCGCGGGTTACTTAGTTGTCACAATTTGTACTATTTGACCTTCTCAAACTTCAAAATGTGGCAGCCTTCCGTCAGGTGCGTCGCAAATTTTGAACAAGCGTCAGTCCTCCTCGCTTTCGCTGCTGCGTGTTCAATCACTCACACCCACAGTTATCTGTTGAGTTCTCAGGAGTTATTTTTCCCACAACTCCACCAGATACGGTAAAGGATTACAAACGTTTACTACTGTAGCATTTGGTTTTACACTTCACCGTGCTCCCGATGGTTGCCTCCGCTCTGTGTACAAATGCAACTTCCAATGGTAAAGGAAATTAGCTGACGGCTTCCTAGACGTTCTTCACACGCACACCAAAGCGCTTGACCAAGTGTGGGGCCGATGGAATTCTGCCTATAATTGCGTTTGTGCATGCACCAGCTAACGAAGTTGTGAGTATGGACATTCGCTGTAATCAACCGCCGGAGTTCTTGTAATTCAGGAAACTGCGCTGCGCCTCAGCACACTTTTAAGCGTCCGGTCGTAACTGCGTTTGTGACTGATTGGGTAGTTGTTGTAGATGCTGAGTACGTGGATCGCATTAGGCAATTCCATGGACACTGCCCTTTATGGGGCGTCACAATCTTTGTGACAGAGGCGAGCACCACGTATAGTCAGCTGTTTGCTTTCTTCTTTCTCTGTTGTGCATTGGCTGGGACAACGGCGTTGATATGTACTCTAAATGTCAGAACTTAATCCTTTTTTCATGCCATCCAATGTATCATTCATACACCGAACCCAAAATGTTGGTCTTTGGTGATGGAAGATCAGTGATCCGAACCGTTTTCGAATCATCTCAGCTATGTGTGCCAAAATTGGCAAACCCACTGGCGGGCTATCGCCTAAATGTAGATGGTTCCGTCGCACTTCAAGTACATTTCAAGGCAGAACTCCAATATTGAAGGGATTAAAGAAAACCATGGCGTTGCTGGATAGGCGACATTCTGACCTTTGTTTCTAAATCAAAACGTCAAAAGACGTATGTTGCCATTTCCTGCCTTTGAGTGTTGTGATAAATGCGAGGGAATTTCCCTCTTTGTGCACTTTTGGGGACCATATAATCAGTCCAAGTCCGTTTCTTGTGCTCTCGCCATGCGTTGGTCTATCGGAAACATTCCTCAAGAGTTTTCCATTGCCATAATCATCGCATCGACTGCGCGTGTCAGGGGTTTTATTGGATCACATACGGTAAGGTAAAAGGTCATCGAATACAGTCCATAACAAGGTAAGATTGACAAAAACGAAATAACTTGAAACAGCATTTTTTTCGCTAGGAACTGTAAACCTGCGTGCGATAGCATAACATAAATTAGGATGTTCTGCACAACTGAACTGATTTATTGAATCTACCGTTGACTGGAGTAAAGAGTCGCTGCACATTTTTTACCGCATTGTTATGAGGCTGGAAGTATTTTGATTGCCTCTTTTAGGCGTAAGAAAACAGTTAAATTCTGCAACTACATTCGCTCGAGATTATGGGTGGCCTTTTATCGGACAAATTGCGAATATAGCTGCAATATCCGCAGCCCGTGGCCGACTTCTCTCAGCTTGCCTTACTGACTAATTAAGCCACCCCGTATTTCATTTTCTGCCTGGCCACCTTCAGGTTTGCATTCAGCGCACAGAGGTTAGCGGGGCTCGAATCACATCTCTCGGCAAACGGTACCGAAGATAAAACATTCCACATTTCAGTACATAGCATATGCACTACCTTATTTGACTGCTTACGGAAGGCCCGGCTATCTAGCTTCGTACTAACGAACGGGCGCGGGATGGCGTTTATTAAGTATCGCCGCTTCTTACTAGGCGAGGAAAAACATGTGTGGATTTGGCGCAGGTACTGCTCGTACCGATTTTACAGGTTTCCTATGCAAATTTCTCGTACTTTGCAGGGCTGCAGACAAATAGCATTAATTATACACAGAAATAAACAAATGGGCAAGTACTTCCTCTCGTAAGGTATTATTTCCACTCCAACAGTCATATTTTGCTCATAGGTTCATCTTATATGACAGCTAATGTTATTGGACGAAAAGTAAATTGCGATGTGGAACATTCTTCAAAATGGATATATGGGTAACACATTGAGGTCAAAGTTCGATATTATTTCCTTTTGACTAAGCTAAAGTTTACTCCTGCATCAAAAGTAAGCTCGAGATCACAAAAGTACAGCAATAAGCAGACAGAGAATGCGCATCTTCAGCTTCTGTGATTAAAACTATCTGATGTTTAGGGTAATGAGCCTCAAATGCAATTATTTATGTACCCTTTTAGCCTGCTAACTACTTTGCGCAACATAAGCAGGTGAAGTCAAGTGCTATCAGCGATTTACTGCGTATGGTTAACCAACTGTGCTCCTAAACGGGCCGCGTGATAAAGTCGAAGTACCAATACGGGGGCCATATCAGGGCATGGCAGACGTTTTTTCTACGTAGCGCTCCCACAAAAATGCTGAACATGGGGGCGTGGTGGCATGCGTAAGTGCAGGCTCAGACACTAGCTATCCGAGCCTTTATCTCACACCCACTCCGCGGGATGTGGCTTAGGTGCGACGGATCCTTCTTCCAGCATCCGGTTATCTCGACTCCATCCCGACACCGGGCTCGGTCGGGTAAGGGAGGATAGAGTGGGGTAGTTGCCAGGCAATTTTCAAATGACTTCAAATTAATCGACGCATATGTTACCGTCCCTGAACCGCCATGATGTAGAGCCCACATAGGACGTTGTCGGAATCGACCACCGAACTGTCGTGTATAGTGAATTAAGGTCCTAGGCTTCTGTTGCTCAAACTTTAAGAGCCTTGTAATAAATGTACCAAATTCCTCAGCGTAAAAACTCGGAAAAACTGCATTGTGCAATTATATACACAAAACAAATATTTCATCAAATATAACTTGACCTACAAATTTGAGAAAGTTATTTAAAAGAAATTCGGACGCTCCTAAAGAGGAGGCCCAGACATTCGTAGATATGAACGGTTGGATTCACACGCTGAATCCCACACACAGTTAACTGTCAAACTTCGCAAAGAATAACCCAACCCTCAACTATAATTTGTTGCTCTACCCATGGCACTCACGGAACAGTGAACATGGATACAGGCACTACTGTATGCATTTTGTTTAAACATTTTAATTTATCACTTTTATGTGCGTGCATAAGCTATATGCTCAAATTCCTGTTTTTGACGAAAACACGGTACCTTTCGCATGTTCAGTCGCAATTTTTAGGCTTTCTAATGCTTGGTAGCCGCCAGATTATTTTAAATACTACATTGTGTGAATAGCTGCCCCGATATCGCAGATATAGCAGCACATACCTACAGAAGCAGTAAAAGCATCCCGAGAAATCAGCCATCGTTCGTGGCTGCACATCAGAAGCTAAATTTTGCACAATCAGCGGATTGTAATGCAGTTTCTTAACCACCTTTCTTGCCCATCCACACCCCAGCGATTCCTACTTTTAGTTCCGTTACCTTTCTTTCCCATGGGAGAGTGCAACATGTTCTTTGAAAATGACACTTTTTGCCCGCGCTAGTCTGATGATTAATTACCGAAGACGCTAAATGAGGCAAACCGCTTCCTACAAGAAAAAGGGAAATGTTTACTCCTTCAAAACACCGATCCTAACCGTGTGCTCTCCCAGCAAATGAAAGCCAATTATTGTAATTTCTATAAGGCCAACAAATATGCGGTAGAAGTTCGCGACTTCTTATCCATATGCATACGGTCATTGTCTATTAAAAAGACAAGATGAGCTGTCTTATTAAACCCTGAGGGATGAAACGTGGTAGGTATATCAAGTCACGTATGGTTGGTCTGATAGGTGCGTGCGCAGAGGGAGGAGGTGTTCTGGAATTTATCTAAGTAAGCCAGTTCCGATTATGGTGAAGACTTGTCAAGCGTAATTAAAACTGCAACGCGTGGGGGCAGCGGTCAGTCATGCGGGAGGGGGAAGCAAGAGGAAAGCAGATAGCATGGGGTTGCGTCCATGCTCGATGATTATCATGAGAACATGGTCCAGCTACTTAAAGAACGTGACTTTTCTCCCCCGTATTGCAGAAGCCTCTGCAGAAAAGCAGGAAACGCCCAGTCGTCGCCGGAAGTACGATATTTAGTGCAGTCCTTGTCCAATAGGTGATCTTCAATTGAAACCTTGGGTACCATAATTTCCGCTCGCAATGACCACTTCAAAATATGCTTATTTGATGGAGTAGCCAACTGCCTTATGCGTGCGCTCAATGTACTTCCATCCGCCACTTAAAGTAAACTCACAGGCAAAGGCAAAACGTCTTTAGTTGGTCTTACTGGTATAGTCGCTGTAGAGCTTATGAAAACAAGCTTCAGTCGTGCTCACGTCTGACACGTTATCAAAATTAAAAGCGGAGAATTTGCTCATCAGTTTTTTGACACGGATATTTCCGGTCTGTGATTGCGATACTTATTTTGAATTTCTCCGGATACGCGTTTCCAAGAAAACCGTTCTTCAGGAGAGTGATCTTATGTGGGGGACAGAGTCTATAAGTTCAACAACAGATGCATATTTCGTCGGATTTGTCTTGTGCAAATTTATTTTGGGAACATAATGGTTTCGAATAGGTGAGAGTGGAAAGAGATTTTACACCATGCCATTTCTCTCCAAAATGATTTTCTAGGGTAAAAACGCAGATTTGATCTGTTTGCACCAGTGCTCCTACCCTATTTTCAGGAAATCTGATGGTTCAGCTTCGACGTGCCCTTTAAATAATGTTTCCAGGCGAAAATCACACTGTGTTTAACACCTGGCCAGCCTTTGATCACAGTCACTGATCAGCTGCCCAAAGTACCTCTTGTAGGGCTAAATGAAGCTAACAAAGACCAGCAAGTCTGTGACTATGCATAAGCAAACACTAACAAGTTAAGCTCTCTGTACAACTCAGGCAAACATTTTGCTTTAAGCAGACCATAATCAAGGACTTGACACGTCATTCAACGCAGGAGATCTGTGTGATACACTTAAGCTATCGAATAATTATCACGACAACTTAACAGTCTCTAATTTTGCATTTTAGTAACACAACTATTTTTGCCCACCTCCTTCACCAATCAGAGACAGAGTCGATCAAGTTAAATGCAATAAACTAAGTGTTTTTACTGTTGTGAATAGCACACGATAGTGATAGCCACTTGACCAACCTCTAACCACCCAAATGAGAAAATATAATACTAGAGATCAATCGTACTATTTCTCACCCAATAATACACGTCTCACACTATTAAGCTAGCATCTACACATATGGAATATTACGTGTTGACGAATGATCGGACTAAGTAGTCTGCTTGCGGAACAAATATTTGTCTTCTTCTTTCCCTTAAATATTTTGGTTTGATGGCTGTCCTACTAGAAAAACCCCTGTGAGTGTTGTTTCTTTTATCGGCAAACCGATCGAGACCGGCAGTTTTTTGCGCTTGTAAAACCTTTTTCCTAATTTAAAGTTGCCCTCTGATAGGGCATAGTAGGATGATTAGCAATTATAGCGCGGCAAATGCGGTTCCACCCTCTCAATCTACCCTCCCCCTTCAGGGCCTCCTAGCTCCCACCTCCACTGAATGTCGTCATATTACGGTCCAGTTGCGATAAGATCTCCGTCATTCTTTCCTCTTCCGGCACCTCCTTCGAATAAACCATGACAGCGAGCTTTTTCCTGTTTCTTCCGCAACTCCCACTTCTGAATGATTATACCACCATAGAATACAATAGGCTGCATTTGGAGTAATTTAATATTCAAGTTCTCTCAGAATGACTTCTTCAGTCTGATCGAGACTGTTCGGTAATCAGAGACTTGAGACTTTCGTGGAAACACAGTCATCGTTGATTTTATGTGACATCCAAAATCGGATTGTGTAAAGTAATTTTTAAGTTGTATGTGAATGTGGAGGTTTGTTTTTTAAACTTCTACTGTGTTCCGAATGGACACACCACAAATTCTCGTCTAAGTCAGACATTATTCATAGAGAAGCCCAAATTAGAGACAGTTTTTTCCATATTCAAGTCATCGGCCGGTGCTTGACAGCTATATGTATGTGCCTTATTTTATGGTTGCTGTTTCTCCCTAAGATTGCTTATGAAAAGGAAACAGACGAAAGTCTTTCCCTTCACTCTTTCATTGTCGATAACAGAAGGCTTGATAAGAGATCAGGCGGCTACGCGCTTTAAGGCGAATAAGGTCTGTAACACACAAAACGTTGCTGTCACCCATACGGCAAACGTACTTAACAATCACGTCAGTCGATAAATGTTTCAATAGTGTGCCTCAGAGGACACAGTATAGGAGTTATTCTTCCAGCTCTTTTGACCTGCGTATTCTGACCACTAACTAAATCGTTTTCTACTCTATACATAGATTCAAAAGTGGTGGCGTTTCAATACTGGTCGTAAAATGTTTTTGGTTTCGTTAACTTAGGGCCTCACGGTGGTATACGTTATATATAGATGCAAGGAACTAAGGAACCATCGTAGAATGTTTAAAATTTATAAGTTCGCATATCTGACTTCTGTATTCTGTGCAACAACAGAAGACATTAGGAGGGAAACCGAGGTTACCAGACTGATCTCCTAAAGTCCAAATCAGAAATCTGGTTCCCGATGTGGAAATTTCTGTCCGCTTAGGGCGTCCACTGAAAGTTAGGCATGATCAAACTTGACGGAATGCACTTTATTCTCAATGAGCCTCTCAAACTAGTTACGCTGTCTATACTTTCTTCCACACACTGACGTTCGGGTCGGCCATGATGTAGTCTTTTTTCCTGTTATCGGATGTAGAAACTTGCCTGCGTGGTTGACTAACTGAACTACGACCGATAAGCCAAATACTGTTGAAGAACTGTTAAAAGCACTGCCGGGGTTTGCAAGCATTCTGACCTCGCTGCAAACTGAGGCATGCACAGGTCATCATGAGGTCATCATGACCGGAATTTTACTGGCGTCTGAAGCGCCTACCTTATCAGAACCTCATCATGTATAAACTGGCAAAATCTGTGAAACTGGTGTTTTTGTTCGGAAAAATAAAGTTCTGGACAGCATAACTACTTTAAAATTCCTTTTCGGAATTGATTTTGCTTTTGCCTAGAGTGATCTGGTAGCTTTTGGAAGCATTTGCTGAAGAATTAGCTAACGCATAATTCATGCAGTGAAGGTATTTTAGTGATAAAAATG